>JASANE010019909.1:0-20005 GCA_030248225.1 Trileptium ribeirensis | reverse complement strand
TACTTCGTTCAGTTACGTATTGCTACAGGGTTTACGGTCGACGGGCTCGAATTCCAAAATGTAGTGCGTTTTCATTTGTTTGAGCATGTATTTCGTGCAAGGCATCAATAATTGTCTATATAGGAATACAATGATTTTACTATATATATCTAGAGTCCAGCCTGTATATTTCTTGCTTTTTTATGGGTTAGAAACGGGTTGAGGGTCTCAATAAACCCGATTTTCAGAACATGGTTTGTCTTCAGTAGATTGGTATATGGCATCAAAAATAGCCCATGTAGAGGTTTTTCGGTATGCTGAATACAATGATTTTGTCTAGAGTCACGCGTGTGCTCTTTGCAATAGGGTCATAGAATCAGATTTCCAGAATATAGATGGTCTTCCGTTATTTCGTTACGTATTGCGCACAGGCCATCAAGAATTGTCTATAATGTAGGGTTTCCCGTAGGCTGAATACGATGGTTTGGTTATCTAGAGACCAGCACAAATAATAACTCAATGGGTTTAGGATCGCCGAGGTTTTAGCATTTTCAATGGTATCAAGGATCAAGAGGTTTTAGGGTAGTATACACATAACACATCAAACATAGCCTGTTACAGGTGATTAAACAGAATAACTTAAAAATCAAACCATGTTGACTCTGTTTCACTCTCGCTTGCGAGATATTCGTTTAGTGAGGGTATTTAAATCGTTTAGTTTCACCGTTTCAGAAAGGAAATTTTTCATCTATGTTCTACATTCTGTACAGAGAGATGTGCTACAATGGAAACAAAATGATAGTGCTTAGTACAGAAATAGGATTAAACATCAGTTTAGTACTGTGCGGTAGAAAAGGTTATTTATATTAGACAAACTTGCAGCAATGTAAATACACTCAGAATTCCTTGTGTTGCGGTGCCACGTAAAGCTGTGAGAATTCTAGCTTACGTACTTTTAAGCAATCCATATTCTATGGATATCATGCTGCACGTCTTGATCATCAATTGATCGAACAGCCGTCACAAATGTCCATCTAATATAGTTTTCTTTACATAGAGTAATTTAAGATAAACAATTTTATGGAATAGGATGAAAACCTATGTAACTTATGCCCCACTATGCCTACTTATATCTCACTATACCTTACTTACGTTTCACAATCTGTTGAGGTCTAATTTTGTTCTGTCTAGATGTGAAAGTAATTAGTTACTGCGGACATAATAATATATGTTTGGAATTTTTACAATTTCAGTTCTGGTATGATTTTGCCTTTTTGCCGGAAGCGCAATTGAAGCAAGATTTTTGATGGTACCGGAATTCCGGTTACTGATTGATATATTATTATATACTATATTATATATTATTATATATTATTATATTATTGATATACTATGATGCTAGTATTCAGGTTTGTATGTTCAACCGTAGCGGTTTTAACTATGGACAATTCGGGATTTGAGGGTTTCGACGACTCTAACAGTGACGTTACTGATAAAGACACTAATTCGAATATTGTTACACGTAAACTAGCAGTTTTCAAAATTGGAATTATACCATAAAGGTTACCTCATTAACAGGGAGTAACCGGAATTCCGGTTCTGGTTCCGGTTCCGGCGAAAATCGTGTTCCGGTTGCGGTTCCGGCAAAGGGCAAAAACCATACCGGAAGCGGAATTCCGGTTTAAAAATTTCCACGTTTTTTGCTTCATCCTGTAATCCAAACATATGTAATATATATTATACAATGATCAAGCTCAATACAACCAAGCAAAAGAAAAGATTAACTAACCAATTTGCCGTGTGAGACGTAAGTAGGGCACATAATTTGAGCAGGAATTTTTCATAATAACCTGCAGGAGTTTGTTAAATCAAAGCCAGGTCGATGCTTGTAGCAGCTATTTTACACATCCAGAAGTCTGTGGGATACGTTTGAATTAAACCGGTCCAACTCGGTAACAGATTATGGCTTACGCAGAAGTATATACTTTTAGGGTATGCTTGGCTAACATAAATTGCGTCAAGCACTCGCCAGTGCGCTTGTAAACTTGGTAAATCAGTCTAAATTGAAGTAAACTAACGCTATCTGCAACGCAGCTAGAAACTGCTTTCTTGGCAATGAACTGTATTTATTGAAACTGTGCGAGCAGCATCACAGTGTGTCTCATTTATAGCATTCTGATTAGAAAGTTATGATCATTATGATCTAACTGACGGGCACTGTTTGTACAACGCTAGCCTAAACAGTGTCTCTGACGACTGATCAGAAAATTACCTTCTATCTATTATTTTCTCTTAGAATCATATGAACCAATGATTTTAAGTTTCTTACAGAAGAAGATGCAACAAACGTATGTGTAGTAAAGGGAGGCGACTGGAGACAGAGCGAAAGTGTGTATTCTACGCTCCAAGCTTTGTAAGCGCATTCGACTTGACGCAATATACGGAATGGTGTATAGTGGAAGACATTTTTTACTCTGAATGTCCAAAAACCGACATATTTGATCGATAAATAAACATTATTAGCTTCCTCAGTTTCTTTAAAGTTTCAGAAAGGCAATAATACCATCGCAATACATTAAGTTTAATGTAAAAGTTATTTTTAATGCATTTTAAATCCACTATACCTTCATTTCTTCCATCATCTGTTTTACTATATATAAATTTCGAAGACCAGGTTCCGGTTCCGGTTCCGGATCCGGTTTAAATGGACGGTTCCGGATCCGGTTTAAATGGACGGTTCCGGTTGCTGGTTCCGGTTCCGGTAAATTTCGGTTCCGGTTATTCCCTGCTCATTAATACATTCCGATAGTTATTGGACACCTCACTAATAATATCAAACAAAAGGTCACAGCGCTATCGATATTGAACATAACCACATAACAGGGCGCTTGCTTTGTAACTTCGCCCGAAAGCATAAAATTAAATTATCATCAGGTGTTGGCGAGGTATACCATAAAACAAAACTACCGCTTATCTCTAACTACTAGTACTACATTGTTGATCATTCATTATTCAAGACATAGGAATTGCTCACAAATAGTTGAGATAGTAGAGATATACAGTACTCGCCAAAAATGACCGTCGCATTTCGAGCGAGCGGGTTCGAGCGAGTCTCGAGCGAGTCGCGAGCGAGTGGCTCGCTCGAGATTTCGCAACTATTTAAATTAATAGAAAATTCTATTTTTAGAACAAATTTATTTCGAGCGAGTCGCGAGCGAGTCTCGAGCGAGTCGCGAGCGAGTGTCGAGCGAGTCGCGAGCGAGCGACAGTCCTTTTTGGCGGGTACTGTACGTAAATGAATATAAATATATATGTGTATCAGGGAATAACCGGAACCGGAATTTACGGAACCAGCAGACGGAACCGTCAACCGGATCCGTAACCATATCTTTAAACCAGATCAAGAACCAGAACAGGAACCTGGCCTTTGAAATTTATATATAGTAAAACAGATGATGGAAGAAAATGAAGGTATAGTGGATTTAAAATGCATTAAAAATAACTTTTACATTAAACTTAATGTATTGCAATCGTATTATTGCCTTTCTGAAACTTTAAAGAAACTGAGGAAGCTAATAATGTTTATTTATCGATCAAATATATCGGTTTTTGGACATTCAGAGTAAAAAATGTCTTCCACTATACACCATTCCGTATATTGCGTCAAGTCGAATGCGCTTTACAAAGCTTGGAGCGTAGAATACACACTTTCGCTCTGTCTTCAGTCGCCTGCCTTTACTACACATACGTTTGTTGCATTTTCTTCTGTAGGAAACTCTAAAATCATTGGTTCATATGATTCTAAGAGAAAATAATAGATAGAAGGTAATTTTCTGATCAGTCGTAGAAGAGACACTGTTTAGGCTAGCGTTGGACAAACAATACCCGTCAGTTAGATCATAATGATCATAACTTTCTAATCAGAGTGCTATAAATAGACATACTGTGATGCTGCTCGCACAGTTTCAATAAATACAGTTCATTGCCAAGAAAGCAGTTTCTAGCTGCGTTGCAGATAGCGTTAGTTTACTTCAATTTAGACTGATTTACCAAGTTTACAAGCGCACTGGCGAGTGCTTGACGCAATTTATGTTAGCCAAGCATACCATAAGTATATACTTCTGCGTAAGCCATAATCTGTTACCGAGTTGGACCGGTTTAATTCAAACGTATCCCACAGACTTCTGGATGTGTAAAATAGCTGCTACAAGCATCGACCTGGCTTTGATTTAACAAACTCCTGCAGGTTATTATGAAAAATTCCTGCTCAAATTATGTGCCCTACTTTTTTACGTCTCACACGGCAAATTGGTTAGTTAATCTTTTCTTTGCTTGGTTGTATTGAGCTTGATCATTGTATAATATATATTACATATGTTTGGATTACAGGATAAAGCAAAAAACGTGGAAAATTTCACACAAAATTTTTAAACCGGAATTCCGGTTCCGGTATGGTTTTTGCCCTTTGCCGGAACCGCAACCGGAACACGATTTTCGCCGGAACCGGAACCAGAACCGGAATTCCGGTTACTCCCTGTTAATGAGGTAACCTTTATGGTATAATTCCAATTTTGAAAACTGCTAGTTTACGTGTAACAATATTCGAATTAGTGTCTTTATCAGTAACGTCACTGTTAGAGTCGTCGAAACCCTCAAATCCCGAATTGTCCATGGTAAAAGCGCTACGGTTGAACATACAAACCTGAATACTTAGCATCATAGGGGGGGGGGGGGGGGGGGGGGGGGGGGGGGGAAAAAAAAAAAGGCTAGTAATATATCAATCAGTAACCGGAATTCCGGTACCATAAAAATATTTTTTTTTTGCTTCAATTGCGCTTGCAGCAAAAAGGCAAAATGAGTACCAGAACTGAAATTGTAAAAATTCCAAACAGTATATTATTATGTCCGCAGTAACTAATTACTTTCACATCTCGACGGGAACAAAATTAGACCTCGACCGATTGTGAAACGTGTGCGAGGTGTAGTGAGATATAAGTAGGCATAGTGGGGCATAAGTTACATAGGTTTTCGTCCCTATTCTATAAAATTGTTTATCTTAAATTACTCATATGGAGAAGAAAACTATATTAGATGGAAAGCGTTTGTGTACGGCTGTTCGAATACAATTGATGATCAAGACGTGCAGCATGATATCCATAGAATATGGATTGCTTTGAAAGTACGTAAGCTGAGAAAATTCTCAGCAGCTTTACGTGGCACCGCAACGCGGAGTTCTGAGCGTATTTACACATTGCTGCAATTTTGTCTAATATAAAAATAACCTTTTCTACCGCACAGTACTAAACAGATGTTTAATCCTATTATTCTGTACTAAGCACTATCAATTTGTTTCATTGTGCGCGCGTCTATCTGTACAGAATGTAGAACATGAGATGAAAAATTTCCTTTTCTGAAACGGTGAAACTAAACCGATTTTAAATACCCCTCACTAAACGAATATCTCGCAAGCGAGAGTGAAACAGAGTCGACGTGGTTTGATTTTTAAGTTATTTTGTTTAATCACCTGTAACAGGCTCCTGCTTTTGATGTGTTATGTGTATACTACCCCTAAAACCTCTTGATTGCTTGATAGCCATTGAAAATGCTAAAACCTCGGCGATCCTAAACTCATTGCACCTATTTATTTGTGCTGGTCTCTAGATAACCAAACCATCGCATTGTTGGCCTACGGGAAACCCTGACATTATAGGGGATTCTTGATGGCCTGTGCGCAATACGTAACGAAATAACGGAAGACCATCTATATTCTGGAAATCTGATTCTATGACCCTATTGCAAAGAGCACACGCGTGACTCTAGACAAAATCATTGTATTCAGCATACCGAAAAACCTCTACATGGGCTATTTTTGATGCCATATACCAATCTACTGAAGACAAACCATGTTCTGAAAATCGGGTTTATTGAGACCCTCAACCCGTTTCTAACCCATAAAAAAGCAAGAAATATACAGGCTGGACTCTAGATATATATAGTAAAATCATTGTATTCCTATATAGACAATTATTGATGCCTTGCACGAAATACATGCTCAAACAAATGAAAACGCACTACATTTTGGAAATCGAGCTCGTCGACCGTAAAACCCTTGAAATCCACAAAAAAATATAATATAGTCAAGTTGGACTGTAGATATCAAAACCATCGTATTCAACATGCTTGATTACCTAATAAGCACTCATTGGTAAGGTAAAACAAGCAATAACACGGCGAAATTAGAAAACTAGCTATTTCTGGCAAGGGGTGGACGAATCATATTGGGGCCCACAGCCGCCCAGAAACTGGTCCCACAAAAAAGTCGTGGTCAGCAAAGTTGTATACCTTGTACTGATTCGTTCTCGACTTTTAGATGGAAGCCTGTGTGGCTTAATATGGAATGCGAAAGACGTGGGATATGGCTAGATTTGGCAAAGAACCTTTAAAAACTTGTTTTTTGCCATTTTGACCTGGAAGATGGGGTCGGAGCTCTTTGCATTTAACTGAACGCCAGATCGTGGTCACTTTTGATATAGAACAAAAAATTTGTCAAAATGTATCCATCGGAAAATGAGTTATGAATGACAGCAACAGACAAAAAGAAAATTTCTGAATTTCTACCTTTGCGCACTCAGCGTAAACTCCGATCGCTTCGCTCGCGCCGTTTCAATAGTATACAACAGTGGCATATCTTGCAAATCGAGGGAGAGAAAGGGAAGCGAAATAATTACCATTCTACGATCAATATGTTTCTCGTATATACATTATGTTATGTGGTGCAGTTTACGCAGGGATGCATAGCGAAGCCACCATCCTTGTGTTGACGAACAAGAGTAGAATAGGAGAAACTTTTCCTTTAGGAAGTCTGACTATTGTCTTCTAGTCAGAGATCCTGACCATCGATATAAAATATTACTTAAATAAGATAACGTATTTTCGGTAATATTAGAACAACAGTGAAAAATTAGATGCTTCTCCCGGACCATTGGGTTTCTACAATTTTTTGGACATAAGTAGCTGAATACTATTATATTGTGATCTATGCTTCTATATTTGTGCACGTTAATATTTGTGAACCCACATTGCCTCTACCTCAGCATATCAATGCACGAATAAGCGACATATCGAAGACTTCAATCCTCTTTTCTTCGTGCCATGTTAGTCCCATAATAGTTTTATGTGTTTTAAGAGTAACATTTATTTGTTTGGAACAAAAACTACACCAAGTATACAACTCAGGTGCCGACCAGAGTTGAATACGCACCTTCTGGACTGGTAGGACAGGCAACGTGTTAGACGACTCGGCCACGCACGGAAACATAGCTATCGGAATTTCGCGGTTGGAGCCTGCAATAGAGCTACAACACTTTTACACTTTTGGAAGGACGATTTGGATAACCCTTTATATCCTAGTCCATGCGTCTTTCTGGTTTGTTTAACCACTGAAAAGTCATAAAGATTGCTGCTGCAGTTGTTTAGTTTGCTCAAAGATTATACAGCAAAGGAACAAGTAATGGTTGCTACTACCTAGGGTAAATCCAACGATAACAAGTTATGTCTTTATGCACTCTAGGATAATGAAATGACACATGAACTAGGGAGGCGCGTGGTCTAATACTAAGACTTTGGGACAGGAACCTTATGCTCCTATAACTGTTTCTGTACTTAAAACGTGGTTGAAAGAAAGGTCTTTTATATAACATGAAACAAGATGAACTCACATCTCTGAATGTAGACAGGCTATGGTGTTCTTTGACAAACTCGTTAAACACATATCAAAATTCCTCTTTTTTCGGCTCGAAACGAAAATCACGATTCTCATTCTATATGGATGTGTTATAGTTAGAGAAACTGTGATAAAATCGTTCATTTAACAGATATACTATATTGGTGAACAAACTGAATACTAAATTACGGGGACCAGAATTTGCTTCGTATCTGTTCTGGTTGATTTATCGATGTTGCACCAGTAACAAAATTATACTATGTATAATTACATGTACTACATATCCATATATAGATTTATTGTGTTTTGTACGTTGTTCGAAGCGTCGTTTTTGTCAACTATTTCCACTCGGTTTTGCAATGCGGTCTAATTCCGTCCATGTATATAAGTTTGGGGCCGCTTAATTCTGTCGACAATACGAGCGGTCGACAGACTAAGAGGGCATTTTTATTTATATGCGTACTTACATAATATAGCGGTGCCTCCAGTTGTGTGTCGTCAATTCCACCAACGTTCGAGCAACAACTATATCTATTATCGTGTATAGTAGTTGCCGACGCGAGGCTAGCTTGATGGGTCTCGTGACTGCATCGCAGCGCATCTGCTTTGGTAGTGGCTCAGACTGGGAAATGCTATTATGTTGATGACGACTGCGATCGTTGTTGTCAGTCAACTTTGTGTGAGAATTGGTTTCTTTGTTTTCATTTTTAAGTACGTATGTATATTATATATATAAAATTGTGTGGACGGAATAAATTAATGAAGTCTGAATAATTCGGTCTTGTTTGTAAATGGTTAAATAGTTTTTTTACAAGATTATGGTTAAAGTGATGATGGTATTCGCATTGCCAATGACAGTTTCTAACTGGAGTGGATGGAGTCAGAGCGTTTTATCTGTAAAAGGAGTATTGGTTTGTCTACTAGTCAAGTCAAGTCAATTTACTAGTAAAACAACTATATAAGACGGTTATGAATATATATGTATAACCATAAATAAATTCCACAATAAGCTAGTAAATATATAGCTAACAGAATGGGGGAGGTACCTACCTACAACCATTACTATTTAGCGAAGTGCTTATAATTCAGTTTGTATAATATAATTAACTACCAGTCCAGTGAAAATGTCGGCGCCGACAAAACATGTATACTGTAAGTTATTTTGAAATTAAGAAGTGTTGATTTTATTCAATAGAAACATTGACCGTAGTTGGCCCAAAATAATTTCAATCATTTGTAATTGTATATATATATTACAATCGTTTGACAACAATACTATTGTTCATGTGCAAGCTGCAGGTTACTTGCGTAAGTTTAGGCAAGGCTTGGCATTATTTGTAGGATTCAGGCTGTTTTCATCAACGAACGTTTGATTGAGGGCTACCGGATTCAGTGTAGTGGCGCTTGTAGCGGATGAACATCTCTTGGTAAATGTAATAAGAATCTACCGGACACTATTGCTTACGGATGGTTATTTGTGTTGATATGGCTACTATAATGCATTATGATACTGTTCTGAACGGAATTTTTATGGCACGAAATGCTACGAATCGGATTTGGATCGTTTTGTTTCATATGTTACAGAATTTCCCAATTTATATATATATATAAAACGATGAAAAAATTGTGCTGTTTTACACTCTGCCGCAGTATATATACACTACCGATAGATAGCTATAAGCCGACAGGCCACATGTGCCGATCATTGTTTCGGATCGGTTAAACTAACAAAAACCCAGCCCCTAACTCGAGTGTTTTTACTTATATTCACAAAAAATACTTCACCGTCCGCTGGTAAGATATTTGGGTTTTTAGCAACTTCAAATTTTAGTTCATTGTTTTTATTCGAAATTTTGATTTAATTTTATATCGGCACGATATTCCGACTAAGCTATTTAATATATATAATCTATATACGTACATATATATATATATATATATACATATATATATATATATATATATATATATATATATATATATATATATATATATATATATACTATATAATCAGAACTCTATATAATCTTCTGATGATTGTAGTTGTGTATAGTATAGTAATTGACAATAGTACGCGGCGTATAGTAATTTAATTTCCTTGTCTTATTCTTAGTTTTTGTCTTATGGCTCGAATGATTGCTTTGAGGAACAGCTTTGATGCTCGGTATTAACCTATCTTTTCGTCAATGCTGTAGTAGTTGTAAATTGATTATTGATGGTGCTAAAATTATTCTTATTTACTAGCAGTGTCATAACTATGTATATAAAAGGTCACAGTTTTCCTTTTTAGATCGTTCTAGCAGCTATGTATATTTACGTAATCAAGTGATGCCTACGTATATTGAATTATCGAGTAGCGAATCACCAACTGTCTATCAAACGACAGTGAGCAATCCACCACACCTGCCACCTGTGTAAAATATGCACGCTGGCTGTCGCCGTGTTAACAGGAAGCGGTAGAAGAACGTGTGAATGAAACATAGGGTCCGGTTCTGGTTTTTTGTGACAGTAAGCGCAGAACTCACACATGGTAACATACCACGCCGCACAGTTAATCCCCGGCCAAATGTCACTGTATAGACAGTTTTTCGATGAAGCCACACGAGGCATCGTGATGGTCCACAGCGCCGGAAACCTTTTAGTGGTTTTGTTTCAGAGCAAAACGTTGTTGTTGTTGGTGCCGGTTTGCATCGGCCATGTGAGTCAAGTGGTATGTAGTTGACAATAATGATAATAATAACAATTGTGATCACATTGTTTCTATCGGTTACGATGGCTAAAGCGAGCAAACTGCGGTAGCCGCGTGGATTGAAAAATATAATTGGCGGTAGGACGTCGTTTGTCAGTTTGGCTTAAGGCCGTCTTTGTTCCAAAAAATAATATCAGGCTTGAATGGACAGCTTATAATAACCTTTTCAGGTTGTTGGTGTTAGCGCAAAACGAACGGTTTAGTGTCACGTCAAGCTTTTATAAGATATAAAATTGAAATTTATGAACTTACATATTTGATGCAAGTGTGGCTGATGGTATAATGGTAGAAATGTGGGGACGGATAACTAAACGTAGTGACTGCGTAACTGCTTAGTGGTTATTAGATTTGAATTTGTGTCAGTAGTAGGCGAGGCATATTTTCTTGAAAACGTCACGGATACGTACCGACAAATTATTCATACAAAGTGGTAGAACAGGTGACATATTAGTTGTCTTACTATTCTTAGCTGCCGTCGACAGTTGGGCCTTGTGCCATTTCAAGGACAGCGATGTCCTCCCGACTTTAAAAATTTGAACTTCCAAAGCGTTAAAAACTAATTTGACCAGAACCACAAATTTATTTTCAGCGCAGCCAAAATTAGTGAGTTTCAGCAAAATACTTCTAATATTGCTGCTATAGATTACAACAGTATAAATTCGGAAATTAGAAATTTATGTTGCCAGTATGAAATCTTTGTTTCCCATAAACCTGGATAAAGCAATGCCAGTATATACTACGCTGTTTTTAAATAATGGAAGCTTATGTATGTTGGTGGAACAGTAACAGCTACTATTACAGACATCGTATGTATCCCTTAAATATAAAATATATGGTTACCTGAAATTTTTGTAGCCTGCTGGACATTGTTCTTAATATCTGGTTGCTCGGTTACTTAAGCGCTTATGTGTTAATTTTAAATTTCGGAGTCTATTGCGAATATTTGTTCCGAAATGTGAAGAACCATTTTAACCCGCAAAAATATTAAAAAATATATTTTGCACTGTAGGACCAGATATTTAAGGGTGGTGGGTTGGGTTTTTTGTGGTGGGGGGGGGGGGGGGGGGGTTTTTTCGTGTGGCGCGGGGGGAGGGGGGGGGATTTTCGGTGGCGGTTTTTGTCTGTTGGTCTTTTTTTGGTCTGTTGGTTGCTGAGGAGATATTTAAAATAACGAGAGGTCAGACAAAAATACTAAATCTAAAATACTCTAAATGGTTGGACAAAAAGTTTTTATGTCTGTTGGTACTTTTTTGTCGGTACTGTTGGTTTTATGTCTATTGTAACCTTTTCGATTTACTCTTGATTTAAAAGTGTCTTTAGGCTGCACCACTATTCAATGCGATCAAATATCCGGTGCTATTTATTTGTGACAACCATAAATCAACACCAAAAGGTAGGATGTGTTTCAACAAGGGCTGTAAAATCTTGAGCTTGATGCGTTCTAGAGCTGTCATGTTAGCTCAAACTATCTAAATCGAAACCTTGCCGTATTTATAGTGGAACACCAACGTTTTTGTTTTAAGTTATATAAATTGGCAATGCTAAAATGCCATTTGTAATATGTGTACTTGCTTCGGGAACGGTTTAACTAATTGTAAACGATTCTTAGAAATCTTGCACTTATTCTTCACAGCACTATTAAGATTACTGTTGTAACACGCCCTATATATGTATTGGTTAGATGCAAGCTTGTTAGTAGTTTTTAAATCAGCGCACCACGCCGTTGCGTTTAGTGGCATGGTTCCATGCCGAAATGAACTATTTTATGCATTTTGTATTCTAAATAACGCACGTCGCGAACCTCTATTTCGAGCTGATTAGCCAAAGGTTAATCAGAATCTGTGCCAAGAGGTACAAAAATTGAATCTGTTTCGCCGTGAATATACGTGACCTTTATTGCTATTTAGATAATAATAGTACTAGACCATAGTGGCAATTCTCTGTGCTATCTGGTGATGTAAATATATTTAAATTAAGCCTGTTGGGATTTTGGACATCATATACTTTTTCACATTGTAAAACTCGTTTCTTCAAAACACATAAATGAATATTAATTTTAAATTGATCTGTCCAAATATTTTTCTTTTCGAGAACTGAAAATGACCTAGCTGTCTGTTGGTGGTCTCTGCACTAATCCCCACATACTTCAACTCATCTGTTTTTGGGAATATGGAAGATGTACTTTTAGTGTCAACGGAAATCTTATGTTACGTATTCAAGCTTTTACTAATTTTTTGGGAATATAATTTAACTTAGCGCATGTTTTCTGCACCACCCCGAAATTATCCCAAGCTATCAAAATATTGAGCATTCGGAGATTTCCTTTATAGAACAACCGGTCAAGAATTTTTGACATAGCTATATACCCTTAATGTTTGTTATAATGCAAAGAACAGAATTCTTGTATAACCGGTGTAAAGGCTATATATCATTATTTGATAAAATGCACGAATTTTATTTTATCTAAACCTGCGGCCTGTAACCAGGCTATTCTTCAAATATTTCATGCCAATCTCAACGTATCTTATTGTACCATTACAAAAGTTGTAACATACAGTCCCTGGCACCTGGTTAATACAGCAAAATCAGACGGCTTCATATACTATTCCATTTGTTGAGCTATTTTCAAACATATTTTTATGCACAGTCACCGAATGAACGAATGATCGTTTCTTCATTGAATATTTCTCTAGCAACGTTGCCAGATGACTTATAGATATACAGTTGTATGCGGGTTTGTTTTTTTACATCGTCATTTTTGGTCCTGTGTTGAAATCTGATCATTAACTAACGAAAAATAGCAGATCGCAGTAATTGTGCTACGATGTTTGGGAAGATAACTAACTGCACACGGACTGAACTTATAGTTTTTCTGTAGCCTTTCGAAGATGTGGCAACTGAAAGAAATTGGCATACTTCGAACCCGCCTAGATTATGAAACAACGCATACAATCGCCAGATCTTTTGTTATGTCGCGACTTGATTATTGTAATGGGCTGTATGGTGGTTTAAACTGTACTCGCCTCTTTCCTCTACGACGCATTTTGCATACCGCCGCCGGAATTGTTTCTGGTACTCGTCGACATGACCAAATAACTCCTGTCCTGAGGCAACTGCATTGGTTGCCCCTAGATCGACGAATAAAGTACAAAATTTTATTGGTGGTTTACAATGCTCTGACTACCAACACACCGTCATACATCGTAGACATGCTAAACCAGTCATCAGTGGCACGTCATACTAATGAACGAACACTTCGGATTGATGTAATCAGAAACAATAGTTTTTGTTATTTGGGACCCTCAGAATGGAACAATTTACCAAGTGCCCTCCGAAATCCAAATCTTGATGTTATTAACTTTAAAGCAAAACTAAAAACATTTCTGTTCCCACCTGCATGACATTGAAAATTTACGACATGATTATATGATATTACTTTTCTAGACAATATTTGTGACTATGTAACAATCATGACTATGTTTCGGAATATTACATACTATCCTGCGCTTTTGTCAGGCTTTTGCTAAAAAGGCGCGTAACAAATGTTTTTATTATTATTATTATGTGGGTGAGAAGCGCAATACAGCCTTTGGGAACTTATCTTTGCGAATATTCTAACTGTATAGTAGTTTAGTTTGAAATGCATGCATATACGTATTGATTCAGTTGTGTTATCTGTCATTTTCGTTGTGCTGTGTTACAATTATTTGCTCATTTTGGTGTGAAATGAAGTATAACAGGCATGGTTTCTCCATCTTATCCATTGATTGACGTGTGGTACATAAAAGTCCCACCGTGCTGGTCCGTTCTTAGTCATCAGGTATTGAATTTTGTTGTGGTTATACTCGTGCCCGGCAGTAGACATTCAAACACGAAGCGTTCTGCAATTGCCTTCCAAGAATTTTGATATATGTGATGCATCGGTATCCAAAATTAGTCGCCGTAGGAGAGTATGAGATGAAAATTGCGGTCTTCGTAGTCTTCTTCTTATTTTCCCTTAAAATTTTTGTAATTTTGACCATACTTTTCTGACGGAAATAAATGTGGCTTAGGGGTGGTTAGAACTTATGGGGTAACACCTATGATTGGGGTTTTATGTATCATAAGAAAGGCTTTGTGGAATGATAAGTTCATTAACAGCAACTAATGGTAACCACTCACTAGGTTGTAGGAATTTGAATGATAATACGTGGGTATATTTATGACGGAGACAGGAGAGATCATTTTATGACGAAGGTATAGCATAACCTGAATGCACACGGCTGCATCCTTTGATAATATTGATACTTATTGAGTTAAACTAAACTTAGTTTGATATTCATATGAATGCATGAAACTTACACGCATTCGCCTTCTAGTGTACGCAATACCTGTATACAATGCATCCATCAATCGATATATACGAATTCGGAACCTCGTATCGAATATATACGTTTAGCGATATTTACTTTTTCAAATAGTTCATTGCTTTACAATTAGAAATATTAATTAGGTCTTAATTTAATTAGTGTGCTTAAATAGATTTTTGCCTAGTACAAACGAATTGCAAAGCATTACATTGTAAAATTTATCTGTGCCCGTTCCTTCAGGCAGTTATTTGTGACATTTCAGCAACGAATTGAGATGTGCCGATGACTTGTGCATATGATAAACAGTACCTTCTGGAATCTTAGTTTAGAGCACCATCTGTTACACTATTTTTTGGGATTGACACGTTTCCCTTAAACAGGGTACCAACCTAAATTTCATCATTTAGAGACATGTTAACGGTGATCTCTGAAAATATAACCTTTGTGTCGAAAAATATTGCATAACTTTTGAGCATTAGTGTACCAAGTGCCGCGAATGGCGAGATGCCACCTACAGTACGGACTCCTTGAAAATTTTAAATTAATTTTTAAAACTTAAATTGCCCAAAGCTGTAAATTGTCTCGAAAAGATGTGAATCAAAAGGCAGACCAATACATTTCTGGACCTAAGTAGATGAAACAAGTACTTCATGAGATCCATAGGATTTGAAATTTAGGCCTGAAAAGATTTTTTGATTTCTGCTTGGCAACAAGGGATATAAAACAAAGGCTTTTCTACTCCTATATTTGAAAACTACATGTATACTTGTGTGAACTTTTACAGGAGTTCAGAAGATGAAACAGCAGTTAACAAATTTACAAGTTTTATATATATATAACTAAGCCTTTGAAAGTAGGGTTTTCAGTGACAATAGGTGAAGACGTGGAGCGGGCAGTAAAAGTCTTAAAAGCACATCAGTTCGCGTCAATGCAAAAATTGTTAACCTCATGAACATCTATCCGACCAGCCCTTGTTGAGTTATGAGTGGATTTATCGTAATTAAATATTGTAAAGCATAAACTACTAACACACACCGTATTTGCGAATAAATAATACAAACCTAAACACCTAGAGTAGTTAGGAAAACTTTTGAGTGCTATAATTTTGCTAAACATATACAAGTTTGTTCAATTTTTATTTTTGTAAGCCTAATGGTTAGGGATACCTATATGCACAAAACATGTCAGTAAATGTCTCAATGCCTGCATAACGGTTTTGACATAATGCAGTATTGCATGAAGTAGTCAGTAGTCACTGTAATAGTTTTGGTGTATGCTCAAAACGATGGTGTTATTCATTCAACCCTGTCCATGATTAATTAATGTCGTAAATTTTTTTTTCTGCATGCTCAATATTTTTAGCCATTAATTATTATATTAGTATTTATAAGTGAATGCAGTTTTATAACCTTAAAATATATGCATGATAGTTAAAAGTATTTGAAAATATGAAAATAAGCATAAATAGAGAACAAAATTTTGTTCCTCCAACTTGAAATTTCCTCTGCGGATTGACATGGCGGCGCCAAAGCTCTCCTGCACCGGCTTTTCTCAATGCTGTGGATGGGACAGAGTTACATAGCCCACTTTATAGCCGCTGCGTTGACCAATACAAAACTTTCACACATTTTAACATGGAAATTTTTAAACTTGGATGGAATAGCGAACGAAAAAAATTAAGCTTTTATGCTCTATTCTTGTCTAGCGGCGCCGTTGATCCTAATTTTTTGCAGTCTCACCACTTAGAGGAATTTTAAATTTCTGACACTGTTCAGATGTCAGAAATGTCTTATTTTGTAAAATTGGAATAGAGCGTCGTGATACCACTAGTCACAATTGTTCAACTCAATATATTCTCTTATTGAAGACAGCTTTGGTGCAGCAAATGGTAGTGATTAATTGCAGTCGTGTTATGAACGTTGTTTATTTTACTATCTTGGCGTAGACCGTGAGTATATATTCGCGTTTGAGCTGGTGTGTGGTGGTTTTGAGGTTGCGCGTCCCGGTGACAAATGAGAATTCATGAAATGACCAGTGCCTTATGGTTGTTTGGTTAGCAACTGGGTTCGGCAAGCGATAAACTAAGAATGTGATAGCTATTGCTAGCTCTCAGTGTAGTTCAAAATGTTGTGCATTAGGCTTTTACCGGTGGTTGTAGTAGTAGAGCGGTAAACCAATTGTGGTCGAATGTGTAATTATAGGAGACTTATGTTTCTTTGTGTAAATGTCGGATTAAATGAAAGAGATATATATGTTTGGTTTGTTTGTTGGTGTGGGGTGTTGTTTTTTGTGTTTTTTTTTTTTTTTTTTTTGGGGGGGTTTTTTTTTGTTGGGGTTGTTTTTTCTGTTTTTTCGTCTTTTTTCGCTTTTTTTTTTTTTTTTTTTTCTCTTTTTTCTTTTTTTTTTTTTTGTTTTTTTTATTGATTGTTCGTTATTCCCTGATATATATGTTTACTTAAGTATGGTATGTGGCATCTTTTTTGGTTTTGATATGCTGTGTCCACATTTTTTCAAACATATATATGTACCTATCAACCAGCTGTGAAATCTTAATCGTACTTAAGAATACGACCACTTATAATTTGTTAGGAAGCTAATAATGGCTGCTGATATTTGAAGCGCGCTATTTTTATTACAGCCGTCACAGGGAGTAACCAATTCCGGTTCCGGCGAAAATCGTGTTCCGGTTGCGGTTCCGGCAAAGGGCAAAAACCATACCGGAACCGGAATTCCGGTTTAAAAATTTTGTTTGAAATTTTCCACTTTTTTTCTTCATCCTGTAATTCAAACGTATATAATATATATTATACAATGATCAAGCTATACAACCAAGCAAAAGAAAAGATTAACTAACCAATTTGCCGTATGAAACGTAAGTAAGGCACAAGCATTCTGATTAGAAAGTTATCATCATGATCTAGCTGACGGGCATTGTTTGTCCAACGCTAGCCTAAACAGTGTCTCTGACCACTGATCAGAAAATTACCTTCTATCTATTATTTTCTCTTAGAATCATATAAACCTATAATTTTAAGTTTCCTACAGAAGAACATGTAACAAACGTATGTGTAGTAAAGGGAGGCGACTGGAGACAGTGCGAAAGTATGTATTCTACGGTCCAAGCTTTGTAAGCACATTCGATTTGACGCAGTATACGCAATGGTGTATAGTTGAAGACATTTTTTGCTCTGAATGTCCAAAAACCGACATATTTGATCGATAAATAAACATTATTAGCTTCCTCAGTCTCTTTAAAGTTTCAGAAAGGCAATAATACCATCGCAATACATTAAGTTTAATGTAAAAGTTATTTTTAATGCATTTTAAATCCACTATACCGTCATTTCTTCCATCATCTGTTTTACTATATATAAATTTCGACGACCAGGTTCCGGATCCGGTTTAAATGGACGGTTCCGGTTGCTGGTTCCGGTTCCGGTTATTCCCTGAGCCGGCAGCATGAATTTATCTCTTACGTTACGTCGTACCAAGTAAGAAAAATGTTAATGACACCACTCGACCAGCAGAGTTCTGTTAAAATTCTCCGAGACTTAATTTAAAACCTACTGAACCGTTGACATGGGCTATGTGTTTATTTAGGGGCAAGGTGAAGATTACTGCTCTTGCCTATAGCGAAATTCTGGTGCCCCTGGATCAATTCCACATTGCAATTTTTTTGCCCATTCCTTTTCTGAAAACATACCCAATTTCCAAAATTTCGTATTTTCTGCTTTTTGATCTTGAAGTTAAAAATACGATTAAGATACGTAAAAATAGTTTAATGATATCTTTAATTCTTTATAGGAATGTTGTTGCAGCGGTTTTGAGGCCACATATTAGCTACTTTATCGTTTTTATTATAAAACGCGTAATTTTGAAAAGTTTTAGATTTGAAACGGCCCTGGAAATTTCGGGGCGGCGGCCGATTCATGCCCATGGCAAAATTTTCAACATCTGGAGATGCTAGATAACCCTATATACATCAGTAATTCGTCGGCGACAAGCAAGCTGCTCACTTGGAAAACGTATTTTTCGCGGTATTTAATAAATCTTGGCTAATAGCTAACAAAATGCTTTAGGTTTTTCGTATTACCAAAACAACTGTGTGCACTGCTTTGCAAAGTAGTGGAACCTAGAAATTATTAAACCATAGCAAACACAAATTTACATGCACAGTTAAATGCAGCTTTGCGTCATTTGCGTCAGCACAAGCACCTCAGACCAATATCATCAGCCGCACACACGCTACGGCAAAGTCTTATCAACAATCTTGGCGTATATACGTATTATATATAACACCTCAGTTTAAGGCTCCGCGTTCGACAACGGAAGTTATATTATGTTTCACCTTTGCTTCAAAGGATTGTTTTGGAAATTATGGTTTCTTGAGCATGGATATTTTAGCACGTTCTTCAGCTGATTTATAGCTAAAATTTGAGGAACTGCGTTGTTTTAGCGATGCTTATGATATTGTAAGGTACTTTGCAGGAGCAACCGGAATTGTGGTTCTGGCGAAAATCGTGTTCCGGTTCCGGCAAAAGGCAAAAACCATACCGGAATTCCGGTTTAAAATTGTCGATATTTTTTGCTTCGTCTGTGGATCAAACATACGTACTTTATATACACACAATGATCAAGTTCCAACACAACCAAATAATAGAAAAGATTAACTCAGCCAATTGCCCTGTGAAACGTAAGTAGGACACAATTTCATTAGGAATTTTTCGTCTTCATCTGGCAGGAGTTTGTTAACAAAACAAAGCTAGGTCGATGTTTGTAGCAGCTTACCCATTCAGAATCTGTGATATATGTTAGAATTGAACCTGGACAACTTAATATACAGAACAGAGTATGGATTATTGAAGTACTTAGCTGTTAGTTTGGCTAATATAAGATGCGTCAAGCACCGGCCAGTGCGTAAACCTTGTAAACTTTGTAATCAGTTTACATTGGATTAAAGTAAGATATCTGCAAAGCAGCCAGAAACTGCGTTCTTGGGAAGGAACTGTATGTATTAAAACTGTGCGAGCAGTATCACAGCTAGTATCATGTATAGCATACTGTTTAGAAAATCATCATCTAGCTGAGGGCATTAGTTGCCCAGCGCTAGGCTGAACAATGTCTCCGGCCATCCATCAGAAAATTATAGTATACCGTTTTATTGTCTTTTAGAACTGTTTAAACCAATAACTTCAATCTTCCTGC
>JASANE010019908.1:0-31412 GCA_030248225.1 Trileptium ribeirensis | reverse complement strand
TTTGTGATCAAATAGTGCTGTCTCGTCAATTGTCAACATACCGCCTCACTAGGGGCGTTGGTGTTGTTTTTTCACCAGGAGAAGTCCAGAGAGGTCGTAGCCAGTGCCTTGGGGGAACCGGTCCAACCAAAATGGTTATATAGTGCGATTGGGAAGGTCGTTATCTTCGCACCAAGCCAGCAAGGGGGAGAGAGCACTTTCGCCAGCTTCGTTGTTGATGTCGTTAAAGCCGTTAAGGATAAAAAATTTGACCGAGATCCTCTTCCATATAGAGTGGGCATTAGGGCCGCCGCCCCTGAGCTATCAAGATCTCGATCACTCATTTCCCGGCCGACCATGTCGTCTAGTTCGTTAGGTTCATACATTCTTCAAGGGTGCGGTCGACAGGAGCTGAGGCGACGTACTTCACCTACCGTGACGGTGAAGTTCCCTTGATCGCCGCCGCCGTGACCGCTGGCCGTCTTCTCGTCCATCCATTGTCATCGTATACATGACCGCAAGATCACGGCCGTTCGTTTGGAATGGACGATTGCCATCAAGTTATCGTCTTGATAAAGCGATTGTTTTGACGTCCTTCGACCGGACCTCCGACACCGAATGCCACTTCCCATCCTACGGCCTCCGGACGGTATTCGGCAGCTCTGTGTAATCGCGTTCTATTGTTTTCCCTCATTGATATTCCCTGCATTTTTCAAGTCACGACCTTGATCTTACCATGTTTTCGTTTTCCGCCATCGCGTTGTTGGTATTGCTGTTCTTGATGTCGCTGTTGGCGTTGGTGGGTGTCTCGCCAGTCGTGTCGCCGTTTCCTGCGGGTTTCATGATTCATTTCCCGCGCAGCTCCCATCTTTCGGCTGCGCCATCCACGACGGTTGGGTCCCGGGTTAGAGTGGGTCCTTATCTTCACCACGCTTTTAGCGTGCCTGGATCCATAAACCGTGTGCATAACGGGCCCAAGTGAGCCCTCGCCAATATTTTTTGTATGGCGGAGTCTGAGGTGGCTATTCCCGTCCCCCGCCGTTGTGCTGCGGGAGGTGTCGTGGGCTTCCAGCGAAGGTTCGTCCTCGACCCTTTTCCGCAGCTATGGTGTCCCATTTGCCGCACCGCTCCCACCGGGAGCGTGCGTCACCCGTCCTCGCCGACTAGGAGGCTGAACACCTGACGGACCAATGAACGGGCAAGCTGAACTACCTACGTCGTCGTCACCACACTACGATTTTGGGCTACTCTGGCATCGCTAATTACACATTTTATATCCTAGTTCCGAATGGCTAAAAAGGCCAGCTGAGAGACTTGGTGGAGGCACGTAAAGCCCCAGATCGTGAGATTCAGTCGTATTTTCTCATACTCAAAAACTATCGTGTTGTGGCCTCAAACGTGATGTATAGAGATTTGATGAATGTTACATATATGCATGTCAAAAAATTATAATATAAAATTGATTCTTTACGACACTATAACTATAATAAAAGACAATATATTGTTGCTAGATTGAATAGAGATGATGACAAATTTCGACCAACAATAAAACTCATTCAATATATATAATACTTAGACCACAGGCGTTTAAAGCGTAGTCGGGTTATAAGGGTAGCTGGTTTTTTTGGGGGTAAGCTAAAATTTACAATTTTGCCTCATAATTTTCTCCGATTTTCCCTCAAAATTTTTTCTAATTTTGCTCATAATTGCCAAAATTTTCCCACGGGGCGAAATATCTATGAGTTTACACCTATCGACATATAAAACAATCGATACTCGAGACATTGCAATGACGTTGTCTAGGAAAATATTTTGGAGGGCAGCAGCTCAATAATGCTGTAAACGGGCTGGGTTATCCTTGCCCACACGCCTGTCAATTTGTTGAAGACTACCCCTTTTCCGCCCGACATTACACATGTCAAAATTTTGGTAATACAAAACCCTGCGTAAACCTACCGGGTTATAAATATGAGCGTACCTGTAGTCCTTGATTACAAAAATTCACCAAAAAAACAATTGCTAATCGCGGGGACCAAATTGCTAGCAATAAATGCGTCGTTAATTAAAATTCGGGTTAAATTCCGTTATCTCACTTCAAAAAAACAAAAGACGTATTCACAAGTTCAAACTTTTAACTCAAATTTTGAAGATGATTTTTTATGGAAAATTGCGATGTTTCAAAGTTGGGCAAGAAGTTAGAGCGTGTGAACACGCCTTTAGAATGATCGGAAACGCGTGAACAAAAACAAGATCGGACCCATTAAGTTCTAGTAGCACCAGGTTCTAAAGCCTTCTTACTGAAACCGAACAATAGAACCCATCGACAGCAAGCCCCCAAGCACCTGCCTCGCATGGGCTATTCGATTCCTTCAAACCTTCTGCTCAAACAAACGCCACACTTTTAAAATAAAAAAACATTACAATAAACGTCAATAAATTTTGACAATCATCTCCTGAAAAACATATATATATATTTCTTTTGCAAAACCGAAATATAATTATTGTTGTAAATCCGACGGGGCTTATTAGAGCTACCACAGTGGATTGACAAGCCAGGCCAATTTTGTAATTGCTACGACAAAAACCAAAAACATCACTGCCAAAACACTGTCAACTGAAATTTGCACGATTTAGCAAGAAAAAAAATGAATTTTTATAATTCCGAACACATAATATATATATATTGTTTGTTGAAAAATGTTATATATCAAAAATATGACAGATGCAATGTTATAGCATTAAATGTATATATAATGACGAGCAGATATATATACAGCTATGGTATACAAATAACCACATAAAAACAACGCCGCTGTTTATACATAATTTACTCAAATCGGTGTTGCCTTGTCAAAAAGCTATGGTTTGAGCTGATTTTAGAAAGAACCGCGCCTTTGAAGTGTTTCAACAACCTCGTCCACTTCAACAGCTGCCTCAGTTATGTGGTCATCGATTTATTTAAACTTGAAATTGTCAACAAAATTGCTACAAGTACGGACAAATGTTTTGGTTCAGACAGCAAATTACCTCTAACTCTATTGAGAAAGCATCAAATGGCATGGTGTGTGCAATTTCCGCTTTCGATGGAAACAAAAACTCAGTTGCAACAAGACACAATTTCACAAATTATTCTGGTATTGTCGGTTATGCACCGTCAAAAACTGAAAAGGATCATTTTTGAAGCTACTGCGGAAATTCTGGTGCCGTTCGAATCAGCTCCATGAAATTGTGCTCTCTTATAATTTGTTTGATAATAATTTCATACAATGATTGTGTGACAGTATTTTGCCACCATTTGTATAAAAATTAACACAAATACTGGCAACTGTATGGCGAACAAATTCTACATCAAATGTGTATCAATTTATAAATTAATGTATGACTAGGTTAACATAAGTTGGAAAAAACTGACCATAATTGACAACATGACACATTGTACATAATGTGTATGAATTGTAACACAGAATATGTATGATTTGTTACACATAACTTTGTATGAAATTACATACAGCATACGGATGATAAATCACACTTGGTTTGCATGAATTTACACACAAAAATGTATAATTTCCACATTCTTTCTATGTAATTTCAGATAATGAATGTATATTTTGAAGCACATTATTTTTTGATGAGCTACATAATGAGAATATATCACAAAATTGAAAATTAGTACAAAAATTGCAATTAATACATTATGTGTATCTTATTTCATACAAATATTTACAAAAAATCATACATTAGATATATTTATTACAAAAATGTATGAAAATTCATACATAAAGTATATATATTTAATGTTATACAAATAAGTATACAAATTCATACATTGTACATACGGTGTTTCATACAATATATACATATTCAAATTCATGCAATGCATGCATGACATTTGAGACAAATAAATGTTAATATTCCCACATTATGTTACATATTTCAAGGCATAAAGCGATAACTTTCAATCAACTACGATTGTATTTTGCAATCAAATATATCTGCAAACTGCAGACAAACCAGAAAGCGACTACATCAAATTCCATACAAAATAGTTTTGATATTCATACATTACAAATGCATGAAACTGTAACACTTAAAATGTGTATGTAAACCAGACCACACAAATAATGTATGCTACTGTACACATATATGTATGACACATAAGACTAATTTTAAAAGAGTACATTTATGAAAAATATCATAAATACGATCGAAATAGATATTTTCTGAAATTGAAATCCTTTTGTGATTATAGCAACGGTCCAAGAATACCGCCCTGTGGCACGCCGCTTTCCAATTAAGTGTTAGCCGAATAACTGGTACGAATCCTGATCGCTCGTCAGCGACCATCTGGGCACGAGAAGAACCACCGAAGCGTTCTGGGCCCCGCACGAACCCTTGACAATCGTTGAAAGGGTAGTGCATGATCCACAGTGTCAAAGACTGCAATTAGATTTAAAGAGATCAACACCGCCCAGGACCAGTTCTCGCATATGTCGCTGTATTGCTTTAATAGCACGCTTTCGTTTGAGTGTGCTACACGGGAACCTGATTGATACCCATGCAGACTGCAGTTGACCTCTATATGGTACCGATGATGACTGAAAACCGCGCGTTCAAGCAGTTTACAGACATGAGAAGTTCTTCTGAGAATCAGAATTTGACAGCTTGAATTGTGGGTTGACTAGTGATTGTTTCTCCTGCGCCGGAAATGTGGCGAATAGTTATTTATTTGCTCCATCAATTTTGGCACCAGGGCATCGGTGTAGCGCTTGATAACCCTTGGGGAGATTGGGTGGAGGACACTGTATTTAGTATTGCTTCTTTCAATCATTCCGATTGTTATTTACAGGATTGCGGTTCAGGATTCTCGTTGTTATAGGTTGTTCGGTTACGTCTGTACTCAATAGGTTTTGGAATTCCGATCGTATTCTATTGATTTTATCATTGAAGAACAAGGCAAAATCGTCTTATGCTAGGCGGTTTTCGCCAGTTCATCAGCATAGAGTTTATAACACTGAATTTCCTTGAACTACTGGCAGGGGCAAGGCGGATTTTCCAGTGTTCATACATGCAAAAAGAAGCTTGCTGTTCTGATGTAATTCGCACGGATGCAGTGTTTACACTTCAGCTAAGCACCGAAAACGAGGTGCTAAGTTTGGGCTATATTTCTTCACAGCCGTGCTCCACCGGGGTTTCGTGACAGACAGGAGTAGGAAGGGTTCCTCTTACTGACCTCCTCTTCCCCAAACTCAGCGTATGACCAGATAGCCTACTAATTACCTGAAGACCACAGGACCTGAACCATCGATCCTGTAACTGGAATCGCGGTTCGTCGCATGAGCGGCATGATAATATTTTGTGGCACGAGCTACTTAGTCGGTTAATCGTTTTACCCTAAACTTGAACATTGGAAACGTAACTAATAGCGTCGCTTTTTGACATAGCCAAAATTAGCTTTAAAACATCCAACAAACAAATGACGGCGGCCTGCCGCAACGGATCACCGCAAGATCCTAAGGCCACACAGCTCTTGGATACCCGCCGGTAAAACAGGTACGAGCTTCATCAGAAGCTAAAGGGAGTTACCAGTGTCGGAGCCAAAATCATCCCTTCACAGCTCGTATACAACAGCGAAACCGGGTATGAATATAAGCAGCATCCGAACCCCCAATATAACTTGGGCAGAGACTTTTGCTGAATGCATTTGGGTTTGCGGAAGGACATGATTGTTTGTCTACCCTCCTCAAATCAACTGCTACGGAAGGACATGATTGTTTGTCTACCCTCCTCAAATCAACTGCTACGGAAGGACATGATTGTTTGTCTACCCTCCTCAAATCAACTGCTACGGAAGGACATGATTGTTTGTCTACCCTCCTCAAATCAACTGCTACGGAAGGACATGATTGTTTGTCTACCCTCCTCAAATCAACTGCTACGGAAGGACATGATTGTTTGTCTACCCTCCTCAAATCAACTGCTACGGAAGGACATGATTGTTTGTCTACCCTCCTCAAATCAACTGCTACGGAAGGACATGATTGTTTGTCTACCCTCCTCAAATCAACTGCTACGGAAGGACATGATTGTTTGTCTACCCTCCTCAAATCAACTGCTACGGAAGGACATGATTGTTTGTCTACCCTCCTCAAATCAACTGCTACGGAAGGACATGATTGTTTGTCTACCCTCCTCAAATCAACTGCTATACCTGCGTCATAGGCCATCGTCCAGAGCTATTTTTGTCCAAAAATCAGCTTCCGTCGAGCGAGAAAACCACCATCTGCGCAAATATTTGTTTTCCGTTTAGACTTTTTCTGTATTTTACAAACGGACAGCTAGCGAAAGGACAAACATCCGAACGAAAGTACTTGTTGTTTGAACAAGTGGCAAATCCCGAAATTATTCACCCGGACGGGGGGCGGTTTTGTAAAATTTTTCTGACGGGGGGATTGTTATTGAAATTTCTTCGACAGACTATAAATATATACATATTTTCATTTAATTCCGCATATTTTGCCTTCGTGTGATATGTCAATAGTTTGACTGGAGGTCCCCCCGCGCTAGTGCTGGATCCGTCAGTGAAGCTAACATCGTCCCATCAGAGATTAACATTCCCCCATCTCCAAAAAATATACCCAAAGTGGCACTTATCCTCCTGTTTCAATGCTTGTCAACAAAATAATTCTCGTTCTCCAGCCAGTCACAGTAGTTGCAAAACGCTAAGATTTCTTCAACTCAAAATTACTGCCTTCGAATTAGTAGACTCGACAAGCAAACAATAATGATGACGACAATTATTCTTGTAATGCTACTCTACAAATAAGAGCTACATACATAACAACGTTTTGAAACATTCAAAAGCAACGTGTTTCCACACTCAAACGAATAAACATATTTAAGACCATCGTTA
Source organism: Trileptium ribeirensis (assembly GCA_030248225.1). Taxonomy (NCBI): domain Eukaryota; kingdom Metazoa; phylum Nematoda; class Enoplea; order Enoplida; family Thoracostomopsidae; genus Trileptium; species Trileptium ribeirensis. Next base: position 24,520 of record JASANE010019908.1, on the reverse strand, counting down.
GTAGTTTTATTCATAATCCACTTGTAGTTACAACGATAATGTTTGCAAAACGCCCGACAATGAGCGTTTATTCAACGCGAGTTCCTAGCTACAAATTGCAAAAAAATTATCCCATAACTTTAGCTGTTCACATTATAGCGACTGCAAGCTCATCGAGCTGAGACGAAATTTGTTCATTTTCAGGTCCGGGTTCCGGGAAAGCTCCCAAATAGCTGTTAGAAAGTGATACTAGTAACTCTATCCGGATTGCAGAACGAAGTGAAGCATAATTACACCTACGCCTTTTGCGTATACAGCCAATCAGCTCTCGATAGCATACGTCGATATGCTATATGTAGATATCACACAATGCCGCACAAGTTACAACAAAACCAACAGAGGCAATAAGTTTCCGATGCCCCAAAACACCAAGTGCAAACTATCAGTCTCCCAGGACGTAACAGTAAAATTAGGAATTATGGATCGATGAACCAAGGCGGCACCATACCTCCGTACACATGGAACTATGAGTCGCAGAACCAGAAAATGGCAACGAATTTCCAAGTAACCCGAATGGCCCGATAATAACCAATTGAAACATTTCACCTGCCCAGACAGAATAAATTTTCGAATTTTGGGTCGAGGAACCACCAGGGTGCCATATCTCAAACCCCATAAATCAAGAACCGGATCCTTAATCAAAAAACAAAAAAAGCGCACTGTGAAATAAAACTAACCAGAGAAAAAATTTGAAAGTTAAGATAAAAATAGCTTAGTTTCCGTGAAGGGTACTAAAATAAGGTAAAAAAACTTTACTTTGCTCTCTGACCCCCAACCTTGAGGGCGCCATACCCCCGTACCCATGGAACCACCGGCAACAGAGCAAAACCAACACCGGGCATAAGTTTCCCATGCCCGAAAACCCACAGGTTAAACTTTTAAACCGCCCAGGACATGAGAACAAATTTTCGAATTTTGGGTCGAGGAACCACGGTGGCACCATACCTCCAACCACATAACTCTAGAACCGGAGCCTTAATCGAAAAACAAAAAAGATGCATCGGCGTTTATCATCTTACTATAAAATAAAACCAACCAAAAAAATTCGAAAGTTAAGATAAAAATAACATTGCTTCCGTGAAAGGTACTAAAATGAGTAAAAAAACTTGTCTTTTGCTGTCTAACCCCAAACCTTGGAAGTGCCATACCGCCGTATCCATAGAACCATGGGTGACATAGCAAAACCAAAACCGACAATGAGTGTACCATGCCCGAAAACCTACAAGTGAAAATTTTCAGCCGCCAAGGACGTCACAACAAATTTTCAAATTTTGGGTCTAGGAACCATTGGGGCACCATACCTCCAAGATAAAAATAACCTGCCTAAAATGGGGTAAAATGGGGCCCAAAATACCCACGTTTTGATTGACCCCTGACCCCGGAATCAGACCCCAAATCAAAAAAATGCTCGGGGATGTACACGGTAAATAGATTATGCCGGTTCGAATGAGCGCAAGATCATGAAAATCGGTTAAGTCGTTAACGAGTTATGGCCGACCACACACACAGACTGAATTTAAAAGATTTCACCCCTTCAACACACAATCTCCACTACGTTCTGAAAAACCCAAGTAACTCTAAGGGGTGGTACGTTATAAAGTTAGAAAAACGAACAGCTTAGAGCGAGCCTATGTCTCATGTAAGGACCTTAGCTTAGGCTAAGACTAAGGCTTAGTACATCAAGACCAGCATGGCCTGCATTTTATTTCCGCCCCTCGCGGGTTACTTCGACCTCATATGTTTCTAACGGTGGCGTAGTAAATTTCAATAAACTAAACACCAGTAGATTTCTCTCATCAAGCTGAGTCGAACGCTACCCAACATGACCATATTCCGAAAAAAAATTTTTTGGGTATACAAGGGAGGACCATTAGGACCTCAAAAAATCGAAAAAAAATTTGTCAGGGATGTAGGTAAAATGAGAATTTTCGAAACCGCCTCATCAAGATGAATCGATTTGTACCAAAAATCAGCTTTGTATCTTCAAATTTGAGCAAATAAATTCGGGCAAGGAGGGAGGACTAAAAGAAAAGACCCCAATAAACATTAGGGATGGATAGGTACATAGGTAGATATATGGTTTACCATATCCGGGTAAAATAATAACAGCCGGACACATCGGATATCAGAATAAACACTACCATACCCAAAAAGCCTTATTTCAACTTCAACGACAACATTACCATTCAGCATTACAGCTCTATTCTCCAGTTTATGTGTTAAAGGTTTGAGATATATACAATGTCGGATTATTGTTAAAACGATAGGAAATATCAGCTATCGCAGCACCACCACATGCCGTCGGTGTTCTCCATATTCGGGGCAAGTCAGCTACAGAACCTGTCAGATCAAATCTTTTATTAATGGAAGCAATATTTTTATGATATGAGGGCTGTGAAGACGAATACCGGTTCCGTTGCCGCACAACTTCACGGCTATTTTGGTTATATCAGCGAGTAAGCGCAAATTTAGAGTGAACAATGTTTAGTCGGCACTATTTTATTTTATACTTCACACAAATTCGTAGAGCAAACAGTTGAAATTTGAGTATTCTAGGAACAACGGAGATCCCGAAAGGCTGCTAAAAAGCCACAGAAAGCCAACTTAAAGAAACGCAAGGTTTGGCCAAAATTTCGTCCAAATGCCACCAACTTGCAAATTTAATTAAAAATCCGAGTCCACATAATTCGACTAAAAGTAGAAATTTGGGGCATTCAAAGTTGGTTGAGGGAATTTAAAAATTTGTAGGTAAATACGCAACGTCACAGCGTGCTATTTTTAAAACATATCTAATTCCGGAATTTTAAAGGCCCATGCTTAAAAGTTTTTGTTCAAACTACAACACATGTACGTCTCAAAACTTCTCGTGGTATATTTTGGAATTTTTCCTACATCGCAAAATAATTTAACTCATCAAATGACAGAAATCGTTAAAAATGACCTAAATAACACCAATGTGGCCAAAAAGCGCCGATAGAGCGCGTCGAAATGGATGTATTATTTATAACCACCACATAATGTTCTGATGAAATTTTTCGTTCCGGCAAAAATTTTAATTTGAGCCAACAAACACATAATTGTTGTACTATCATGTATTAAAGAAGAATCACCTAATAACTCTCAATACTTCCTCATTATGTTGCCCATCACTATAGCACACACAAAATACACTTACAATGATACTAAACATTACATTAGGTATATATACTATTTTCATTAAAATCCTTTAATACATGGCTCGATTCCAGTCAGTGCGGCGTTACTATGTCTCTAGCCGGCCTATTGTAAGACTGTATGCTAAACTAGGCTTTTTTAACCTTAATATTCGTAAGGCCGGGGGGGCTACATTTTACAAACCCCATTTTTGGCACTTTATCACCTTCGACCTTACAATCAAACAACACATGAACAGACGCTGACATCCTTTTTCCTATAAAACCTGTACTGATTACGATTATCGTTATCTAGCATTTTTGGCGCTAGTGCACTTTCACGTTGTTTACTAGCGTATGCAAGCTGCCAGATTGGACCTAGAACGGGGGTTACATGTCACGAAAAAAATTTTCGGAAGCTTGACGTCAGCTTCAGTGTCGATGCTTACTTCCAAGTTTTAGCGGAAAAATTAGCAAATACCAAAAGATGACAGGAAAAAACACACATATGTATCACGTGCTAGCGACACGGCGAACGTTTATGCGTGAGTAAACTTGAGGTGACCCCGACATCCATCCTATTCTGTCATTATCGATATCGAATCGCAAACCCTTGTTACGGAAAACAGGCTTAAATTCATTCGGTTTTTCGCTAATCGAAAATTGGTAAAATCAATTCAAGTGCCAGAAATTAGACCTTGAGCTCGACAGAATTGCGGCCATTTCGATTTGCAGAAATTCTGTTCACTAATGATTTATTATTTAAATTGGGATTATACAGTGTTCGCGAACAAATTTAATGCAAGAGTGAAGTCACAATCAAATCGACAAATTTTCGTTCTCAAACATTCGGATAATTTTACTTCAATTTTCGCGAACACAAAATGGACAGATTTAAATCGCTAGCGCTGTGTTCGCGAACAGTTTTAGAACTTCAATTGATCTAAAATAATTCCGTAACAAATTTCATCCAAAAAGACAAAATAAAACGGTTGTTTGGGTTATTTTATGTTTAGTCGCGCATTATATTGGGACATTTTTTTGGCTTCATTTGGCCAATCCGGTTTGTGGTCCTCTGGCTCCTGCTATGTTAGGGTTACAGAGGTACACCATACCTCATTGTGACCGTCAGAACGCCTATTACTACACCTCGCAGCGACATTAAATTTCTTCCAAAACGCTGGTGGTATGGGCCAAAAAGTGCCGATGTAGCCCCTTCCCCGACCAAAATGACATGGTTTCGTGAAATGACCCATATACTGTATCCTCTGGGACCCCCCTCCCAAGAACCATGATTTCGTTATTTTCAACGTAATGTCATATTTAGTTGCATCTGCCATATTACGATGGTTTTAGACGATGCTGAAACGATGAACTGGTTTATTAGAATCTACCTGTGACCAATACACCCATTATGGCATGATAGTACATGCCATGGGACCCCATTTTGATTTATGCATAATTTTATAGGTTTCAAGCTAATGTCATAATTTGTTGAATCTGCAAATATGAAGATTTGAGGCTGGCAAAAATGATGAGTTAATGAGTCCAACAGGTATCCGTGACTATAAACCTCGGATGCTCGCAGTGATGCCGCACGTTAGAGGTTGATCCACGTTTTGAAATATTATATACGATGGAAACTATGTCAGATTCTGACGATTGTACAAACACGCCAATGAATTTAATTCTTCAGTGCCTATTTGGATCATATTAATAACAGAGCAACCCATAATTATCACAATTATTCGGGCATCGCGCTATGCTGGTCCTAATTTCAACGGGGTAAAATCGATCAGACAACGGCTTGGCTATCGCATAATTGAAAAACCGATGTTTCAATTTTTCGCGTATTAAGCCGATAAGCTAGAAACGCCCAGAATGTCAAGCAGGGAAAACATACCCTTTGGCTTAATACCATGACGCTGCATCAATCAAACCCATGCGAAAATACATTATGCGAGCACTTGAATAAAATAAATTTATAAAGACAAATCGTTTAAACCGATCGAAACATGACAAACATTGTAATATTACAATGCTAATCATCGCCAAAATTCGTCAATTATTGAAAAACGATTCAGAAACGATGGCGTTTAAATTAGATGCCTAATAACTTGTATACGGCAATCTGCCAACACCTCTAAACTGGGAGTCTGCACAATACCACAAACACCCAAAAAAACTACTGAAAACATTTTTGATACAAGATGACCGCAATCTATTGAAACGGGTGTTAGCTGACACTGTAACCTGTCTCCTCAAAAAATAAGATGTGGATACTGACAAAAATGGTTAACCATATTATGTAATCTTCGGCTGTTTTACATGGTCGTGGTACAAGGCACAGAACAATATTCTTTACACTGCCATTATAAACTTTAGCTTAAAATGAAAAATGAACAACTATACTCTACAACTTCCGTAAAAATAATATAACGCTTGGACTGCCATCATGAGAATAAACTAAGAAATTTATATATTTACTAACCCCAAATGAAACCGGACGTATTTAACAGATTTAGCAAATTAAACCGGCTACTAATACATAAGGTTTTCCGAATAATGAGTCAACCATTTTGTCGCCTCATATAAATACTCATAAAATATCTCTTCTACTTTGAAATCGTAAATAGACAAAATTACATCGTACCACAACAGTATCACCTTAGTAGAGCCGACGGATATAAAAATAGCCAGTACGTTATGAAAAAGTCGGCGCTGCTACTAAAACAGCGTTCACGCGTTCAGGTTTTGGACTAAAAAATTCGGAATACCAAATTCAAAATAGAATTTCTTTAAAATATCGGCTCATTTATTCCCAAGTTTTTTTCTATTTTCGCTTATCAAAACGTTTGAAAAATACATTTTTGAGACAATATTGTGTATTTTTCGACAGAGAATGATAAACGATAGTCATTCAAGACGAAGCTATGACATTGGGATAAGAAAAGCGAGAAGAAAAAAAAGAAAACGGCCCTACCAACATTCTAAACATTATTCTGTTCAGATTAGCTGGGATTAAAATGATTTTTTTTCAGATCCAAGCTATGAGCTGAAAACAGGAATCAATGAATAAATGATATACAATTTCTATGTTATAAAATAACCACGGAAAACTGTAAATACAAAATTTCAACATTTATCGTTAAGTATATCTTACCGATTCGTTCAGATGCGGCGGCAGAATTTGATCCGCAATATATTCGTAGTGATTTGTCAAATGCAACGTATCGCATAGACGAGCCAGAGCCGCCCGATCCAAAACCGGACTGTCGCGGCCCGTCGACGCACAGCCGAGAAAAACCTGAAAACCAAGCCAACAATAACCACAATTAGTTGTCTCACAAAAATCACACCAAATCAATAAAAACAGCTTTGGGAAATATTAAAACAATTTAGTTAAGGCCGGTATTAGCATTATAATTATCTATTACATTACATACAAACTTGGCTGAGCGAAAGAATCACACTGCCATTTTGAGTCCCAGCAAGTTAAGGACCGCCATTTAGATGCCTACTGAAATTCAACCATTGATTACTAGTAACCAAAAACCAAGGAAATATATCGTTACTCATTCCCAACAAAAGTTATAGTTGAAACTGAGGAGTTTTCTCAAATAGACCTCCGCCGTGCTTTTATTCCGTGTCGGGCATCACTGGGTCGGTATATAGACGGCGTTTCCACATTTTTATTCGACTCGTCACAGAATCTAACTGTGCATCTAGCTTTGTGTCTGCGCTAAGCCAATAATTAGCAGTCCAATCCGGCAATTGTTTTATGTTACTACATCTTCTGAAGTCAATTCCAGAATCGCGACAAGACCCAATGCCTTACCATTTGACATTTTTTCAGACGAGCAGTTATCGAGTAACGACCCAAAAATACCCAAAAACCGAAACTTTTAAAATAAATTGTTTCAGCCAGTATTAGTGTAAGCTATACAGTTTGATCAGGTTTAATTTTTTGGCTAATTTTATCAGCTACATCGCTCGACGTCAGTACAGCTTCACTTGTTACAAAAGAAGAATATCCTTGATCATGAAACAACGCTGAGAATTTAACTATATCAAGAGCTTATGATCGTGTCTTGAGAAGAGAATAGCACTCTTCGATATCACCATATATACCCGCCGGGCATGCGGCGATCCATTTCGACCTTATCCCTCCTAGTTTGGGGGTTATCTCCCATCTTTTAAATTGCCGGAGAGGGGGTGTTTGGTAACAGTACCAACAAGAAAAATTTGTTACGTCCCGACCCTATCCCCAGGTTTACAAGGATTTATTTGAAAAAAATTCCCTCGAACTCCCTCAAACCTGGGGGCTGGAAACAAATTTTTCAGGATCCTACCACGACCTCCACGAACAGTGCCAAGTCGTAGCAAGCTCGGCCAGACGCATTTAGATGGTGATTCTGAAGTATTATACTTTCACCAAGATGACATCATGAACTAGGCGCATACGCACAGCTTACATATATATAAACTATACATTCCATGCATGGTCTATATTTATGCACTCTGTTCAATAATATTATTTTGACTACCAATAAATAATACCCTGCCATTCGCACGTATCATAGACAGTAGGACGCCGTATTTAACGTGCTTTCTCTTGCTATACGCTCTTCTGTTCTGATTATAGACTACCGATAAACAAGCCTACACAGATGGTAAACAAGTGACGTGTCTCGATTTATTTACCAAACACATATACTAACTAATCAACTAATTCCAACATAATCCAACTCTCTCACACACACATGTGTATGAACGAATGCTGTTGCCATGGCAACGATATATATATACAGATTCACTCAATGCCAAATGTATATATAATGTTATTTATATTATGTAATAGCGATTGGCAATTTTGAGACAAGATGTGCACACCGGATATCAATTCGAGTAACAGACTTGAAACGAGTAATAATTCCGAGTGTCCCTTTTAGGCTTCCTCAGTAAAGTAACGTATCTCCTGCGCTGTTCCTTACAGTGGGAAACAAAATGGCCAAAACACACAAACGATTAGGGCAGCTGATAGAAAAAATACGTAGCCAAAACCAACACAATGATAATATCATCTCAGCGTCAAAATCCTATTAAATAAAATTCGGAAATTTCGGGCTGGAAATTTTAAAAATTTCAGCCTAGCGACATACAATTCAATATGTTCGACAGAATAGAACCATTTTCATAATCATAAAAAACGTGCGTTTCGGCAAGCTCAAAACCAATCTTTCATGAGCTAGCAATTATAGCTTTATTGAAATTTAAATATTCACGGCAATTGAAGCCGTTGGCACATTAGGACGTTTTACATAATAAACAATCACACTTGGCTTCTCCAAATAGGAAGAGGGGTTCAGCTAAAGTGTCCATTTTTCATATTTCGGCATGTTGTTGCGCGTTCTACCTTAGAATGAACGATTATTAGGTTATGAAGAACGCAGGATAAGATGGTTTTATTACCTAGAGCCCAACTTGACCATATTACACCTTTTCATGGGGTTTCACAATGGTTTTAAGGTCGACGACTTCGATTTTCAAAATGTAATTCTTTTTCATTTGTCATGATGTATTGGGTGAAAGGCATCAAGAATGGTCTACCTGAAGACTGAATACAATGGTTTGGTTACCTTGAGTCCAGCTTACATATTTCAAACGCTTTCATGAGTTTATGGTATATAAATGAAACGATTACCAGGGTATAGTCCTTCTTGAATAGTTTGTTATAAGGCGTCAAGAAGGGTCATTTCACGCTACGATGTCCTTTTGGACGGAGGTGGTTAAAAGTGGATATTTTGGTCTGTAGCACAGAAACACGTAGGGAACTGGGAAAAAATTTATTCTCACTAAGAAGCCTTATTACTTAGCTTTTTAATAAACTTTTGGCCTCACCCCCGTCATAAGGGTCTGGACATCCACATAGGTCTCAAATTGATAAAAACCGTAATGACTAATTTTACGACCTGTTTTTACCGGGTAGTGCCGTGGCTCGGTGTTAGAAATTATAGCCTTTTGTAGTATTATAGAAATATAAATAGTAATTTGTAGTATATATAATAGAAATTATAGCCTTCTAGAAATATATAGTGCTTTTTTGCAGGATTACTCAGGTCTACACTACATTTTTAGTTACACAATTTTCAAATCTACTCCAATCCGGGAGCGGCCCATATGGAATGAACCCCATTTTTACCCGCCTCCTTGACCAAATTCTTTTTGGCCATTATTCGTAACTTGTACAGTGCATAAACGTTATTCATAGATCATACCTATCCCCTGGGTACCTTCTGAGAACATATTAACCCAGATGCTTCGCGTTACTTACCCCGGCGCCAGGAGCAAAAGATAGATTTTAGCACATTTGATTACCCCCCCCCCGACCATTGCTAGTTTGGGATATGGTGGAGTGAGTACAACTCTATTAATATGTCTGATATGGTTCTTTCTCATGAGAAAGAGAATTGTGAAATGACCTAAATTCTTTCTCACGGCATACCTGTTCATCTCAGGCTTTTATCGCCCCGACCACAGCCAACATTTCGAAAAATCGGCCATGTGACGTTATTTCGATGAAATTTCGCTCGTTTAGTTTATGTTGTTGTTGTTGTTGTCGCCTGACGCCCAAAAATGAGCAGAGCAAGGGCCCACAAGGCCCGAGATACGTATGATCAGAAGCCGCATATCTGCGACCCCCATCGTTCCAACGGCGTGAGTTGACCGTGGGCCCGTTTGGGCCCTGAGCATGGTCGCCACCACGTTGCTCCGTTGTCACAGGGGCGGTGAGATCTGACCCTCCCCGATCAAGATCCCTTAGCCGCCGAAATCGTTCGCGTCGACGTTGCCGCCGATTTCGACGTTGCCACCGCTGCCCGGCACCAAACTGTGAGGGGGCCGCCCCTGAATTTCGGGTCTGGGCGTTTAGTTTATAACACATCATGGGGCACTGCATTTCAACCACATATTATGACATAAAATCTATCTATCTATCTTCCCAATTGGACGCCCGACCAGATTCTGAAAACTAGCAACGCCAATCTTACTGTGTCCAGTTGGGGGACCGGTAAGAATAAAATTATTTTTTGAAAAATTTCGAATTTTACCGCCCCCCTGACCACGTCACCAGGCATGTACACTGGCGATTGGTATTGGATGCCATTTTGTACCCCTCACAATGAAAATGGTGGCACAAGATTGGTTTTGAATAACTTAAGAGTTCGTGCCATATTATAGAATCACAAAGATAGTATGTTGGGGGCATGTCGAAAGCCATTTTACGGTATCTTGCTGGGCAGCAGTGGGTGTTATTTGAGAAGCCATAGCATCAGAACCGTTAAAAATTTACTACAACGACCTCAAATTTGGAATTCCTGACGTTTTTTGGTCATAGGGTGTAAAAATGAAGATAATCGAAGCCAAAAAATTAATTATTATTTTTCTGCAACAAAAGGACATCATAACGCGGAATGACCCAGAATTATCTACATAGAGGTATACATTTCGATTTGCTGAATACGGTAGTGTGGTAATCGAGCGAGCAGCTCGAATACTTCATGAGTGTTCAGCTGTTTTCGGTTGTTTTAGGGTCGACGAGGTTTTAGTTTTTTCAATGGCTTCAGAATTAGAGAGGTATTAGGGCGGTATATGCACAAACACAGTTTGTACAGGTAATCACAAAAATGACAACTTATGCAACCTTGAATGACCTCAGCCACTCCGCTCCAAAAAATAAGGTACGGTTATGAGGGATTTTGAGTCACACCATCGTATTCAACGTTCCGATAAACTATATACCCATTCTAAAAACTATGAAATCAATGATATATAGCAATACAACGTTGAAAATGGACTATATTCCTGGTACCTATTTCTGGATCGCCGATCCTAAACCTATAATTGAAAGCCATTATAATATTATATACATGATGGACTTTAGATGACCAAATCGTCGTATTCAGATACCGAAAAAACTATACAATAGTAGTTGATGCCCTGCACGCAATACGCAACCAAATGAAAACAGACTACTTAATAAAAAACAACTCCGTCAACCGTAAAATTCTTGAAACAAGAGAAAAGGTAGGTACAATAGAGTCACGTTGGTCTCACGATAACAAGACGGTTAGTGTACTTGAATGGACTTATACAAAACGGGGTGGTGGTGGATGACCCGTAAGTGCGAAAAACAGCTGCCCCAGCTAAATTTTGGTTTCTCATGGCAAAACGTCTCGAATTTTGGTTTCTCATGGGACAGCGTCTCGAATTTTGGTTTCTCATGGGAAAGCGTCTCGAATTTTGGTTTCTCATGGGAAAACGTCTCCAATTTTGGTTTCTCATGGGGAAAACGTCTCCAATTTTGGTTTCTCATGGGAAAGCGTCTCGAATTTTGGTTTCTCATGGGAAAGCGTCTCGAATTTTGGTTTCTCATGGGAAAACGTCTCCAATTTTGGTTTCTCATGGGGAAAACGTCTCCAATTTTGGTTTCTCATGGGAAAACGTCTCGAATTTTGGTTTCTCATGGGGAAAACGTCTCCAATTTTGGTTTCTCATGGGAAAACGTCTCGAATTTTGGTTTCTTATGGGAAAACGTCTCGAATTTTGGTTTCTCATGGCAAAACGTCTCGGAGCATATAATTTCACTTCTCCCGGTAAAAACATTATTACCCAGTTAACATAAAGCTCAAAATTAGAAAAAAATCTTTCTGAAGTTACAAACTTGCTTATTGTAAGCAAAAAATGTTTAAACGTGGCTTTCCACCTTGGTAAAGAGTTTTCGAAAAACACAAAAACATGGCAAGATTTGCTAAATATTTCTGGCACCGAACCGACGAGATCGAACAAAGAAGTGCTGTTCAGGAAAGTTTTAGATCTCGATTCAGCCGGCATTTCAGTTTTTTGACGTGAAGACTGCGTCGTGAGATATATAGGCTGCCAAACATTGGTACAATTATGGCCAGAATTGGAAAAGAACTCTTAATAGCCCGCTTTCTTCCTATTTTGACCCGGAGGATACGATCAAAGCTGTTACCGTCCATCTCAATGGCATATCGTCATCGGTGTTTTGCATTGTGCAACAAAAATTTTGTCGAAATGAACCGATTCGAATATGATTTATGAGGGACACGGACAGTCAACGAAATAGAATTTTCACAACTTCCCCTAGCGCTATCAGTGGAAACACCGCTCGCTTTACTCGCTCTGTTTCAAACTTTCTCACTAATAAACAATCATAATTACAGGCAGCTCTCAGGTTGTATATATTTGGCGGGTTCCTATCAATTGCAGGACTTTAATGGTCCCCAGTTCGATTGGAGGAAATCGTACCCAAGGTATTTTCAGTCCTCCCAGTTCCGAACTGGAAAACATCGAGCTAAAATTTGCACAGGTTTGAGGATTGTATTTGAAAATAGAAGAAGCATTGGAATTAAGGTTGGTTGACGCGATGGTTGCACAACGCAAACAACACGCCAACCAATTACTATTTAATTAAATTAACGACAATGAACGTTCAAGATGACCAGGGTTACAATTCGTACTGTGACGCACCAAAAAATCATTAATCGCGCCAAAATGGACAGAGTAGTGAGAACTGAACTTAGTAAAAATTACAGTCAACGATCTGGGCTTATATTAACGAAGCTTTCATAAGGATTCATCGCTTTTATTAAAGAAACACGGGTTTTACGAGTTTTCGCTTTACCAGGCCATGTTTGGCGAGTCAAAGTATACGTATACATATATATTTCATCAAAAAGTAGCTGGAATTTCCAAAACTCTGCGGAAAAGTGGAGGTATAATTGTAGAAAGCATGTGCCGTTTTACTGCCGTTCTCATTAATTACATCACTCTTTAAAGTCTAAGCCAATACCTCTTATCAGTATTGCCCCTAGGTCGTCCTGGAAAAGTATGAAAAGACGGAGACTATGAACAATTTCGCTTAAGGGGTCCAGTGTCCAACAGACCCGAAAATTTTTTGTGGCATTATCGCATCAAATTTGATACCTAACAACAAATCCTGTTGACGAGAGCTATGAACAATACAAGCTCTAACTGTGAATTTCCCACAATACGTGGACACAGGCCAAAAAACAATTTTTAGGGGTCTCGGGGACAAAAATACTATAAATTATGGGTCCTATTCCCAGAGAACGTAACTCTCTGTTTTCAACATGGATATCTGGCTTCGCTTTGAGAACCCAGGATTTGGCCTAGAACAGTTTGTCAAAGTACGGTTGATAATTGGTGGAGAGAAAGCTTGATGCGCCAAACTAAATGACTAACTTGAAACAAAATAGGAAGAGAAAGGCAATCATAAATGTGTTTTGTTAACATAAGTTGCTCTGTTGGGAATGCCTCTCTCAACTGGTCAGGGCTCAGCCGCTTTGCCTGCAACAATGGATATGCTAATACCGGAATTTTTGTTTTTAAATTACGGGAGCGACGCGGGTGGAGGAATGGGCTTTATTCTAAGCAACACAACAAAAATCAAAAGCATGTATAACAAAACGCACTGAATTAAACCCAGTGAATACACACGATCACGCGTTTTCATGATTCGTTTATTTATATATTTTGAAGCTAAATCAGTAGAAAAAGTGCAAATACAATAGAATATGCTCGATTTACGTTCATTTGTACGTGGCTACGTAATGCGGGTTACCGTTTCCCGAGTTCATATCGATCATTCGGTATTCAGGCAAATGATGAAAACGGAATATTCGATATTCGGTGAATTTTACTATTCGGCACATCCCTAATACTAGTAACTCTACCGAGATTGCAGAACGTAGTGAAGCATAGGTACACCTACACCTACGTTTTTTGCGTGCACATCAAATCAGCTCTCGATAGCATTCGTCGATATGCTATATGTGGACATCGCACAATATCAGCACAAGTTACAACAAAACTAACACCGGCAATGAGTTTCCCATGCAAGTTGCACCCCCAGGTGCAACTTATCAGCCTCCCAGGACGTCAGAGCAAATTTTTGAATCCCCGTAACTCCAAAACCAGAGCCTTAGTCGAAAAACAAAAAAGTGGCATCGGCATTCATCATTTTACTATAAAATAACACCATCCAGAGAAAAAAGTTCGATAGTTAAGATAAAAATAACCTTGCTTCCATGAAGGGTACTAAAATGGGGTAAAATGGGGCAAAAACCCACATTTTGACCCCTGACCTCGGAACCAGACCCCAATCAAAAAACGCTAGGCGTTCTCAGCTTATGGCCGGTCACACACACAAAGACGGAATTTAAAAGATTTTACCACTGCAACACCCAATCTCCATTAGGTTTCAGTACGTTCTGATAAAGATAATCCTACTAATCCAAAGGTCTTGATGCAGCTCACAGTTTAAAGAACCGTGTAATATATAGCACAATCTTGTTTTCTATGCATCTTTCATCCCGAACGGAATGTTTTAACCGATTTCTAACTTCGTACACTAACAAAATATTACTTCCTGCTATTTATATGAGAAGAGTGGCGAACAGTATATATATAAAGCGAACAAAGATTGTGGACGAGTGGTCAGGGTTGAGGCCCCAGAACCGTGGATCCCGGTGAATATATATAATTTGCTATCAGTTGGCAGTTTGAAACACATATACTTCCCGAGGAACTGAAATTTTGAAAACGCCTATGTCATTAAGCGGAGCGGAGTGAAGCGTTTTTGTTTTCGTCAGAGGGGGAAAACCGTCCGTCCGTTGAGCTCCTCAATAACTACTGGGCCGATTTTCAAAAACTTTTTTGTTCGAAAGGCAAGAGCAAGACATATAGATTTTGTCAAAATTTGCTTTAGTTAATTAGTAATTACTAATTAGTTAAGCGTGTTAGCCTATTTTTAGCAATTTCAAACAAAAATTGCATATTTTCCAACAAATAATTAGTGTAAAGCTATTATTTTGGTGCATATACTACATCTCGCCGTTATGACTGTGAATCGTGTGCTTATTTACTATTCGAGGAAGATAAAAAATCCTAATTAGTTAATTAGCTAATTACTAATTAATTATTGCTAATTAGCTAATTTTTGAAAATTTTCAAAGTGCTCAAAAATAAAAAGATAAATTGCACCCGGGGGTTTTCTATGTCGCTGATCACAAATATGACATTTCTGAAGCCTTAAAACCTTACCGTATAAGCTAATTATTGATTAATTGACTACCTAATTAAGTAATTTTATGCAAATTTTAAAATAACTTCAAAATTGCAAACGAGTTGCGTTAGAGGGTTTTCGATGTCGCTAATTATAAATATGTGGCTTTTAAAGCTCTATGGTTTTATCATAAGTGCTAATTGTCTAGCTAATTATCTGTGTTACTAATTAGCTAATTTCTTTTAGCTAGCGAGCTTTTTGTATGGTAGATTTGACATCAATTGCCTAAAACGTGACACTTATTATACATAGATTATATAAATAGTTAGTTGAAACACATGTGCACACAAATAAGATACCAAATACTTTGCCGGTTGCTCCGCTCACTTTTTGATATTTATTACGTTTACTAGTTATAATAATCAGTTACATCAATTTTGACACAAGGGCTCATCGCCCATCCATCCGAATTAATATATATAATGAATACATTATGTATGTACATACAAACAAGCACCAAACCAATCTTTCACTCTAGCGCAGGTCTTCTATCCTCATGCTGAGCCATAGCAAAAGTAATTTCAAAACCGCAACCTACATATTCGACAAAAACCAAGCGCTTAATGACCAGTGCGAAAGAGTCAAAACTATCTCGATTGGCTCTCAAATTATGACCAAGTGATAGAGGGGCCTTCAAAATTAAAAAAAATAAAAACGAAATTGAACTTTCAAACATTCCCCTGGGTAACCCAGCTTGTGATTTACGCAACCATATGTGATGACCAAAATCTATCAAAGGGTTCAAAAGTTATAACCAAGATCAAACTAGAAAAACATGCAATACCTGTTCAACCGAGCTTGTAAAGTTTATATACTCAAAAATAAAAGGATAATCCAAATTTATCCAACAGATCAAAAGTTATGACCAAACAGCCAAAATGAATAAATAAAACATATACCGCCGCATAACCCATCTTATGAGGTACTCAGCAAAAAATATGAATCAAATCCATTCAAATGTTCAAAATAGAGAACCCAAACTGGTCGGGCCGGGTCTCTTCATAGACCCGAGTCGGATCGTCGGGTCAAATTCGGGTCCAAGTATGAACTAATAATACCGTAACATACTATGTTCTATATGTGTGCACTATGTACACAATTCCAACGCTTTGGTAAACCCAGCTGCGGCCAATGAGAATATATACTTGGGAATACATGTGCCAAAAGCATATATACAGCGCTAAATATATTGGAATGCGAACACATATTTTGAAACATCTTTTAGTCATTTCATTCTGGATATTTTGTGCCACACGTAAAAATGTATCTTGAAAGGCTGCAGTCTGTTCGGTTCTACGAATTGCCGGGTGGGTTGGGATCTGAGGATTTGAAGCAGATATGGACTCTGGCTTAAAAGTTGTCCTAATAAGCAGCGCCAAATGTGAACACGTGTAACTTTGTGACAGAGCAACACCATGAAAAGGAGTAGCAGGAGCATGCAATTTCTTTAAGTATATACAGTAAGCATATGTGCATTTATATAAGCATATATTTAAGCAATTATTTAATATAAATATTTAAGCAATATTTAAATATAAGCCTTTATTTAAGCATATATGCATTTATTTAAGTATATATATAGTGTCTTTAAGTTTAAGTATACGTACGTAGGCGTTTATATGTAATAACTGTTTCATGTGAAATCTAAAACTTAGATACACGCACCTGTCTCAACTCGTGAACGTATTGATTTTCGCCGCCCGCTGGAATTCCCAGATCCGCCGCGTTGTTTGGACTCGTTTGTCTTTGCTCCGACTCGAAAACGTCGGCAATGAATTGTTGCTGATCCCCACTGACCGACTGTAGTTTTTCACCATCATTCATCATCATCTCCTCAGTTTGAGCTCGACGTAATACATTGTCTCTCGTCCAGCTTTGTGACTATCTTGGCTTCTTGTTTTATACACTAACCAACAGATTTGCCGGTTTAATACTGTATACACGCTGAAACAATTTAACACACTTATATATAAAAAATTTACTAGTTATTTAGACAGCGAAGGCAAACAAATAGACGGCTCACTGTGTTGTAACAGCATCCATAAACATATCGGCACCTAAGCATAAACATTTTGAAGCAAATCTAAAACCTATATATATTCCATAGCCCTCCCCCCGGAACATCTTCAAATATATATAACTAAAATAGCTTAAGTTTTTCACAACATTAAAGCCCATTCTAGACGATAGAGGAAGGGCTTACGGCATACGTGTTCATAGGGACAGATTATGCCCTTGAGCCTAGGACCTCCTTCCCCCTTCTGCGCTTCGCCGATCACCCATGTGAGATATTTTTATCCCAGTATATACCCCCGCTCTCGGCGAAAGGAAAATTCTGACGAAAATAGGATAAATTTTGTCAAAAACAGGCAAAAGGTGGGGAGAATTGGCAACCCCCACTAGACCTCAGAGAGTGGGTGTGTATGCGGTAATAATAAGACAACTGTGGGGGATTTATGGCACGCGCTAACGCCTGGTACAATGGATACCGTCGATACCGAAACACGTGGGTGAGTGCCGAGAAGTGAAGCTCAGTGCGATTTTATCGGGGAGTCGGGTTTTATTGGCAGGCTTTACCTGTACGCCCTGTCGTTTGATGAACCGTTGACAACAAACACAAATTTCTGTATACTAATAAAATATTATCAAAATTTGCATGAATGCCAGCCGAGTTCCGTGAGTTCGTGTCGCCCCGCTATGCAAATATTGGTGAATATAGCAACTTTATATTTGCTGTGAAGTTGGGTACGGATAGGTCAGTCAGCACACCGCCTGCTTGCGGATGCAATGGCTGGAGGTAATGATTTCCAGTCCCACCCCAGCCTAAATTCTCGCCGGCTGCTTTTGACATCATTTGAATTACAAGCTTCTATCTTTCTGTATTACAGCGGTTGTAAAACTAAAATCGTCTAGCCTCAATCATTACAGAACTCAACTGCCCAATAAATAAACTTCAACTCGACAATTGACGATAATACGAAAATTAGCATCAATCGCCGAAAACAATTTTAAAACTACAACATTATATATATAGTAATAATACTGATCTCTCCATTCGCTGAAAATTTTACCAGGATGCATAAACGAGAGGACCCCTGGTTTCGAACCGGAGAAGAGGGTGCCAGATTTTGTCAGAGGGCATTTTGCCAAGAGAAAAACGCTTAAAAATCGTATCAAACACTGTCAAAAGACGCTTTTGATGGAGAAAAAGCGATTTTGAAACAAATTTTGCCAAAATTTGCGGAATTTCGGTTTTAAAACGGAATTTTATTCCAAATTTTGATCACATTTTACGTACTTCAGACCGATTAGAAACAAAAAATTTGCCGAGAGGCGTTGAACCAGGGGATCCCAAAATTTTGCCAGCGGCATGAACCGTGGGCACATGTTCTGAACCAGAGGGAACCGAAAAACGCCAGCCCCCCCCAATTTAGATAACCCAGTAATAATGGGATAATACCTATATATATATATATGATATATCTGTATATGATATATATATATATGGTATATCGCATATATATATATATATATATATATATGATATATCTACTATATCAACGGAATTGACGCCTACGTTTCTGCGCGAACATTAACAAATTTGCTGATGATACGAAACGCAGTCGACACTCATTTAAGGTAAATGGCGATTTCGATAATATCGATATGGCTAATAACATCATGGGAGTATGAGTTGTCTCGTTGGTAGAATTTAATGGCAGGAAATGCGCTTCTCTCCATATCGGCCGTTTAAGTACGTACAAGTTTCCAGTACAGCATCGTTACCATGGATATTCCAAACTGTAGTAGCGAGTGCAACCTTGGAGTCTGGAAGTCCAGACGCCCTTGAGGCGTCGATGCATTGTCCCGTAGTTAATATGTCTAATAAAGTTGTACACGTTCTGCGTTGTCAATTTGCTTGCCCAACACACGCGGTTTTTTTGTACATTTACAAAGCGCTAATACAACCTCTATTTGAATATGTTTCAATCAGGTGTCCAGCAAAGTGCGACAAAGATGGTGCTAGAAATTGTTCATCTGTCGTATCCGGACTGAATGCAGCGGCTCCAGATACAGAAGTTGGAAACACGGCGACTACGAGCGGACTTAATAATACTGTACCAAATGGCCAGTCCAGAGTGGTCTTGTTTCTTCAGCAACATTAACGACAGGCCTCTGCGCGGCGATCCACTGAAACTGTGTGCTCCGCGCCTTAACTGTGTCCGCTACTGTTTCGCATATTGCACGGTTGACAAATGGAACACGTTTCCGACAGAGATCGTTTTGCTCGAAATCAAGAAAAAATTCAAAAAGTTGCTACACACATCTCACTTCCTACCGGAACCATGAATATCGTTGCGCTGACCTATTTTCCAGATCGCGGAATTCCAAATCATCATTGCGCATGCCGACGAATTATTGGCTGGCCATTGCCTGCTCTGCAAATTGACGCAAACCAATTGTGCATACCCGATAATAGCGATGCAAATACGGTAATAAGGTGCGGTATATGACATCACAAATGGGGGTGCGTAACACTAGAAACTCAAAAACCCAATCTGGGATAGATTAGCTAGGTGTCCCAATGCCCCAAGCACTAAAATAAGCAAAAAAAGGATTTAGTACGGTTGCAGGCCTAAACCATTGCTTCGTTTATATGATATCTACAACAAACAACTTGTTGTATTTTGTGTTGTTTTGTGGAGGGCAGTGGTTGCATAGGGATTTTTCTTTATGTGGGCTATCGGAATTAAAAAGGGGACGGGATTCGTCACCAAAAGATTGTGCGGTTCGAGGTGTGGCCAGTAGTATGCCGGTGGGACACTTGGTAACGGCGCGCGTCTCTTTCGTGAGCGAGGCTAGTGCCTTATACTTGCTCGGCTCTACGTGCTCGAGTTTCAGATAGTCGGTCAACAGACACGGATATAAAACGTTTATTACGAATGATAAAATATTAGGCACTGCTACACTGTATGTTGCTTTTGGCACTGATCTTGATAGCCGTATGCGGATACGTATTCTCCTCGGTGCTCAGTTCAAAAAGCCTCGGTACCGTCCTTTCGCAACCGTATTTTAGCTCACGCAGACTTCATGCTATTTTTTCAATACAGTTAATCGAGCTCTCGTTATCAAAATGGTGGTACTTTCTTTAGTACCCGATTATGTTTCAGCTCACGTTAGTACTTCACCGGACTTTATTGCACAGTCTGACTTCCTCTAGTGCACAGTCTGACGTTTCACTTTCGTTGCACTTCGGCCACTACTTTTTGGTACTCTCGACGATCTTTATCTAGTACTTTAGTTCTTAGGTTAAGTTAACGCTACCGAGTGTTTGACCTAGTCCTTACCCCTAAGTTATAAACGCTATTGTTTAAGGGTTACACTTGAGCAATAGGTAGTGATTAGTGTTTAACTTTATCTGTTACGTTACTAACGTTATGTTTTTAACACAACACACTCCCGGACGGCGAGTGCACCATGCGATTATGTAATTACCTTACCCATACCATGTGATAGTGCCAGTTATATTACACAGGCCGACACCGGACGGCTGCCAGACCACTTTATTAAAACTGTACAGTAGCGGTCGACTACTATGCAGTTGAAGTTTGCTCAGTGTATGCCCCCGGACGGATGACGATACTTTTATTTAGGTAAGGTGCTCAAGTTGTTGGTCGTCCGAATCAATCCCCATACTCACCCGGTCTTCCCAAGAATAATGCTTCCACGCCGACGACACCGGACGGCTGCCAGACGACGCGGTTACACTGGTAATAGTTTCGAATCCCACCTGTACTCTCGCCCTGGTTATCACTCACTCAACACAAAAAGGGCCGAAATTTTCAAAGTATTACTAAACCTACTAAGTTTCTATTAACTACCGCTCCTAAGAGGACTTATGGCCACTTCTGCTATTTTATAGGGAAAATATTGCTAAATAAATTAATACTAGGAATAAGGTTACTTATTTGTGTCGCCGATCACTACTCTTTCTTGATGCTAAGCCTTCCTTTAATCTAGTCCATAAAAGCAGATCACATGCCACGCATTCTTTGCGCTTCCAATAAGATAATTGTTTCTGTGAACTCAAAAAGGAAACCCGAGTATACGCGTTTCGTGGCCGTAGAATCACTTGTCCACTAGGTTAAGAGCCGAATATAAGCGCCTTTCCAGTAGGACAACCGCAGTACTAGAGCCGGTAAACAAGATATGCACTCAATGTACTAAAGCTATCCACTGACGTGTGTAGAAACACTCTAAGTAGAATAAAACCATTATAGAACCAAAGCCAGAAGTAATACCATTAGCTATGTAGCCGATCACATAAATAACAATAAACAGAAAAGCATAATAGCGAGAACTCTTTCAGAAAACACCCGATTCTTCTGAGATCAGATCAAGACTAACAAAATAAAATTGAAACTAAACTGTAAATAGCTAATACGAAAAACAACACTCAATTATGCAATTAGTTGAATAAAAAAAGTAAGTTTTAAAATTTTGATAAACGAAATATTTGGGGGAAACATATAATAGAGGATTTAGTTAAAAACGAGAAAAATTGGGATTTTAACCCCGGAAACCCCTGGGTAGCCTCGGGACCGCCGAGACATCTCAAAACCGCTGTTTGACTGGAGTCGCTTGATTAATTATGCCTAGCTATGTAGACATATGTTTTAAACAGTTATTTTGACTCAAATATAGCTGCGTACGGAAACTTTGTAAAATATTTGCTAACTAATCCTCAAAAAACCAAATAGATGCTAAAACACAAACTTGTTTCCTGTAGCAATTGATGACAAAATCAATTTTCTTTTAGCTGCCGAGAGGCTTCACCGCGACCTATGGCTGTCCTGACATTTTTTGCATTTATCTAAAATTTTCTGTTTCCATCAAGCCATCTAGTAGCCATAGGTGTCGATAGGAGCAGGGGGTTACCTTCCTAAAGGTCGCACGCCGCCTCAAGACAAATCTACTTCGTTTGGCGACACCCATAAACAACATGTTTGTTAAACAAACCTGAACTATGTAACCATGTATTGCCTTATTTACGTCTTTAACAACTGTGGAAATCATTCTGCAGTGATGACCTAAATGTAGTTGCGTCATCTTTGTGTTTATACAGTGTGTTATGTTTGTAGAACGTGCTCGGAAACATGCTGCATTTTTACGTAATGAATAAGCATATAAAAACACATTAAAAACCAACTGCGAAAATGCTGCTCTTCGTATGCTTTCCTAAGATATATTAAGGGCCCACACTATACAAAAAACTCAGACAGTGGGCCCACCATTGCAACAAACCTTATGGATGGAATTGTGCGTCGTATGAACTTCGATGTGTATAATGTTCGTTGCTGTATGTTAATAGATAATTATGAAAGACAACCTTGCTTATTTTGTAATAAATATTCAATGATCTATTTCATTCTTTTTGGTATCTTTGTATGTGTGTTAATGTATACATAAGTAATAATTTTTGTTGTGCGTATTTTGTGAGTTCTGCTGTACAAAGCTTTTGGAAAGTGAATCATTAGCAATACATGGTTACATAGTTCAGGTTTGTTTAACAAACATGTTGTTTATGGGTGTCGCCAAACGAAGGAGTATTTGTCTTGAGGCGGCGTGCGACCTTTAGGAAGGTAACCCCCTGCTGATTGAGACCTATGGCTACTAGATGGCTTGATGGAAACAGAAAATTTTAGATAAATGCAAAAAATGTCAGGACAGCCATAGGTCGCGGTGAAGCCTCTCGGCAGCTAAAAGAAAATTGATTTTGTCATCAATTGCTACAGGAAACAAGTTTGTGTTTTAGCATCTATTTGGTTTTTTGAGGATTAGTTAGCAAATATTTTACAAAGTTTCCGTACGCAGCTATATTTGAGTCAAAATAACTGTTTAAAACATATGTCTACATAGCTAGGCATATTTAATCAAGCGACTCCAGTCAAACAGCGGTTTTGAGATGTCTCGGCGGTCCCGAGGCTACCCAGGGGTTTACGGGGCTAAAATCCCAATTTTTCTCGTTTTTCACTAAATCCTCTATTATTATATATGTTCCCCCAAATATTTCGTTTATCAAAATTTTAAAATTTTAAAACTTACTTCTTTTATTCAACTAATTTGCATAATAGAGTGTTGTTTTTCGTATTAGCTATATATACAGAGTTTAGCATCAATTTTATTTTGACAGTTAGTCTTGGTCTGATCTCGGAAAAATCGGGTGTTTTCTGAAAGAATTCTCGCTACTACGTTTTTTCTGTTGTTTATTGTTATTTATGTGATCGGCTACATAGCTAATGCTATTACTTCTGGCTTTGGTTCTATAATGGTTTTATGTTACTGAGGGTGTTTCTACACACGTCAGCGGATAGAATTAGTACATTGAGTGCATATTTTGTTTACTGGTTCTAGTACTGCGGCTGTCCTACTAGAAAGGCACTTATACTTTGCCCTTAGCCCAGCGGACAAATAATTCCTCGGTCAGGAAACGCCTATACTCGGGTTTCCTTTTTGATTTCACGGAAACAGTTATCTTTTTGGAGGCGCAAAGAATGCGTGGCATGCGAGCTGTTTTGATGGACTAGCGTGAAGGATGGCTTAGCTTAAGGGAAGAATAGTAATCGGCGGCACAAATAAGTAATTCTATTTTTTGTATTATTTTGTTTAGTAATATTATTTTTCCTCATAAAATCGGTAGGAGTGACTATAAGTCTAATAGGGGCGGTAGTTAGAAGAAACGTACTAAGCTTAGTAATACCTTAAAAATTTGGGCTCTTTGTGTCGAGTGAGTGATAACCAGGGTGAGAGTGCAGGTGGGACTCGAAATTCTTAGTAGTGCGACTGCGTCGTCTGGCAGCCGTCCGCTGTCGTCGACGTGAAAGCATTATTCTTCAGCAGACCGCGTGAGTAATGAGACTTGTTCGGGCGACCAAAAACTTGAGCATCTTACCTAAATGCCTGTATTGTTATCCGTCCGGGGGCATACATTGAGCAAACTTCAACTGCATAGTAGTCGACAGCTACTGTAGTCTTAATAACGTGGTCTGGTAGCCGTCCGGTATCGGCCTGTTTAATATAACTGGCACTATCACATGGTATGGTAATAATTATATAATGACAAAGTATACGAGCATAACCAGTAACTTAGGCCAAAAAA
>JASANE010019907.1:0-28787 GCA_030248225.1 Trileptium ribeirensis | reverse complement strand
CTGAGTTTGGATTTTCTTTGGTTTTATCTCGATCTGCCCGTTAGGCTATGTTTTATATATGACCAGGTTCCGTTCTCTTTCCACAAGTTTCAGTGCTTGCCTTTTTATTTTTCCAGTATTGTAAATAATCCTACCGGGGAATTTAAGTCCGCTGCACAATATTTAGTATTGACCAGTCAGCCATAGGAACACAGTGATATCGACTAATAAGTCCGTGTTAACTCTACTGCATGACAGCGCAGTTAAAACACTGCAACATGGCAGTGTACTAAGAGAAGAAACCTAGATAGAGAGTAGTAACAACAAGACGGAAAACCGGACAGCGAGACAGAAGGGAAAGGGAGAAGACGCAGATGCGTCCGGGTTCGAACGCCCCTGACCCGACTGTTCAAACCGACCCAAGAGTAGGACATAAGGCCTAGTCGCCCTTCGACCATGGGCGTCCCGAATGTAAAAGTTTCCCCCACCAAAACTCCAGCGAAGAAATCAAATCATAATCGATCGATTGGGCTCGCTCCTGGGGGCGGCCTAGTAAGTTGCCTAGGAGGACGCATCATGCCATTTAGCACCACGACCACATTCCGCCGGCCTAAATCCGATCAATTATTCTACCCCCCTTCTTTTTTGCTTCTGTGGCTTCTCGTTCGGTCAGTCGTATTGTTAGGTAGGTAAGGTTGTCAGCAACAATAGAATGAACTTAAGAATAAGTCATACAGCGAATGTACCGCTAGGGTAAATTACTTAGCGCCCCTAGTGACACTCATTCACCGGCGTTGCTCTGAGTAATTATCAGACTGTGTTATAGAAGTCATGTAGTCAGGTTCGGCCACCGCTTTCCCACCCGCAGCCACGCCTAATGTCCGTCGCTGCGTGCAATTACTTGTCACTCGAGGTGACACGCGTTAAGGAGCGATTTCCTTAGCACACTAGGCCCCTGCTTATTGCGCCGCATAGCTAATTAGTTCGCCAACACTGCGCTGAAGCAGGGATAACCGCCCCTAGCCCGCAACATGCGGATACCGACACGCTCCGCCCCGTCTTTCAGTTTCAACACCCCCTTGCCCCTATAGTCTATAGTACCGAGGCATCAGCAGTGAGTTTCTGTTAAACTACCCCAACCCGACTCACGTAGTCCGCCGCGACCATCCATAGGAAACACTCATCCCGACACTTACCCTTGATCGTGCAAATAAACTTGTACAATTGACACCGAGTAGAGTCTTACTTCTTTCCGAGACGATAGGGATTTTTTCTGGTTTGTCCACTCGGACGAGCAGGCACTGCCCGTCACGGCTTGTGGGCGAGAATGTCACAAGGCCTGGCGTGCATGGCCTTCTATCACATCTATTTCGTTTTGCCCTGGAATCAAGAGACAAAATACTAGGAAAACGAACACAAAACTAGCTTTGTTCCTGGCAATAGCTCGAAAAGTTCACTAGGAATTTACGCTATTGACATCGATATGGAATTTATTGAAAGGAGCATGCCACGTCATCGACAATCCGACATTAAACTTCCAGGGCCTGTCGGAACCCTGTGGGGGCCACATAGGCTACAATGCTCTAGCACGAAGCAGATCAGGATTTCAATTAGGCAAGTCAGCTTGAGCTTCAAATTTTTAGGGATATTTTCATGCGCTATTCAAATATTTAACACGACTAATTAGAACTAAACATCTTCCGATGAGACTAAGATAGGGAATAACGGGTAAGCTGCATGACCTGTGAGCAAGTGTCGGTGCTAGCCTCCCTGGGTTACCTCAGAAATCATACCCGAGACTAGACACGAGCGCAGCCCATCGGGCGGGGTCCGAACACACCCCGTGCAGCGCGCCTGCGGCCTGGTAAGCTCCGAACCTTCTTGGGTTTGACCAAGAATAGGATTAAAATTTTAGTATTCACGGTCCACCCTTGAGGTTACGATAGACGGGGTCGTATGGGCATGGTGTTAGGAAGTTGCGCCTTGCAGCTGCGTCACCGGTTATTACAGTTACACTACACTTATTACCATCAATAAAACGTAATATGTTAGCCTAACGAAAGTATGAGGAATGCTAGTTGCTATATTGCATTCGCTAAGGGCGTTATGGAATAGAAAAATGTCGAAATCAGACACGGCTATTGAAATTCGAGTTTTGTTCTCTAACGACGTTTTGTACATGATGTCAAAAGAGCATTGTTGGGGCCGCATCTTAAGTTTGCACTTGCATAAGAAACAAAAAATTGCCCTATTAACGATTTACTACAAAACCATTTAGTAACCCATATATATCATTTTAGCATTTAAAGTGTTATATACAGTAATCACAATATTCTACTTGATGTTATGTCCCAGCTAGCGTTGTTTAATTTAATGCGTTGTTTAGCGCTCATGTCATTGAATACAGTCAAACGTGAAAAATCAGGGGTATTTGTTTATTTGTTACTGAGATACAGAAATTGTTGTGGTACATGTTCCCGCTGGTGTAGTCGTAAAGAACGGCATCATATATCTTATTACGGCACAATTATTTTATTTAGTGATAAAACACGATAAAACACAGTGTTTTATTTAGATGTATAAGTTTTATGAAAGCACGGTATTATAAACAAAAATATTTGTTAATGTTCATGTTTTCTCGGGAATTTATGGTAAATACGCATTACGCAGTACAAATAATGCTGTGAAATCCAACGGTCACAAATATCTGGTTCTTTTATCTACCTTTTATTCTCAATACTTCTGTCCTCTCTATTCGCCTGAAGATCGAAGCGCATTTACATTTCAAGTAGTTGTGTGGGAAATCTGCTAAAACTGACTTTTCAAAAACGAGTTTGGAACGTTAATGAAGCGGTACTCTTTTTAACGGCGCTTTGCAATAAGCCGGCTCTTAACGAAATACGTTTATAAAGTTTATTGGTAACTACACTATCGGAAAACGTAATACATTATTTGTCACATATATTAGCATCAATCTACGCTATTATATGCATTTCATTCATTTTATCGGTACAATCCTGGGGATCTAAAGCGTCTAACTCGTTCAATTGCCCTCACAGGAAGCTGGGTCTAAGCTAAGGCTCTAATATGACCCCTGTGCTAAGCCTAAGGCTAATCCGCAAAGCTGGTTTTCCCTAACCACCTGCACTAAGCTCTGATTTTTAAGAATATAACGTCACGTCCTTCAGGTTGACTTGGCTCATAAAATCTATGATGTTGAGCTAAGACTCACTTAAAATCCAAAGCACATTTTTTCTACATTACACTATCTTTGTTGCTTTAGCGCTATTGGAGCACATAGAATTATTATAGCAAATTAATTCAATGTATATTCTAGAGGCATTAGTAAAATGCCCGCTGTGTCGTATTTGATATACCACTAATCTTATAAACTCCTGACAATAAACTGGTATTTTCCTGCTACATATATATAGTTTAACCGCTGGACCATGTACGAGTTTTGTAGTGTAGTAGTCATAAAAGATTCTGACATCACATACAAAAACAAATCTTTGCTTGCGGTTACCGGCCATATATATGGAAAATTTTGTTGCAGAGCTACGCCTCAAACAAGAGTCAAAGCCGATAAATGCACTGTAGATTCTGGGTTCCAACGTCCCACGTCAGAACCAAATTCGTTCCACGATTATATCGACATGCTAACATCTTGCGATACGATTGATCTTCTACGCAAATGTGGAGTACCATATGTTGAAGTAGTTTGCCCGGATGACAAAGAAATCGGCAGCTTCGTTCTAAACAACGTTCTTGCTGTATTGAATCCCAACGTTAAAGAATGCGAGGCCGCTGATGAAATCGCAGAGCTTTAGCTAAAACGTTGTTTATTTGAAAAGCATTTTGTTTTGTTCGTAAATGTAGTTTATAGGTTCAATCTTAACAAGTAGACCAGCTCATCACGATTCAATGTTAACACTAATTCCCCTTTAACTATACATATATAGTACAGACTTCGAAGCTAACACACCATCTAAAAATTGAGACACTAGATGGCTCAATTTTAGAAATAGATAATCATTTATATACAAACCATAATAAATCATGATATTGGTTGATAACTTTCTTTATGCCATGACAATCCAGAACGTTAGAAACACATCGTTTGGTTGTGTGTTAAATTCAGATATCTCAAAAATTAGTGTTGGCAGATGTTATTGTGTTAAAGTTTGAAATTCAGTGTTCAAAAATTTCATCCATTTTAAGTATAACAGATATTTGGGTTTGAATAAAGTTTTTAGGGTTGTGTGATTGCGTGGTTCTATATAATGCTGCAACGTTAATTTGAATACATGTATGCATACGTTGAAACACTGTACAGCAATTCCACTAAACAGAACATAACTAGCTCTCAGACTAAAACTCATACCTAACTCAGTATGTACTCATAAGTAACTCACAACCACACGTTACTTATAAAATCATAACTATACCAAATATCTTACAGTCCTTAAGGTTCGTTAAACATTAAGTAGAAATTTATGCTACTTTTTTGGTTTATCTATGCTGGTTAGGCATAATTAATATGCCAAACGGAGACCAAGAATTTTTAACAAAAATTTACCTATAACGCCCTAGATAGTTTTTGCTTTGTAAAATTTTTGACAAACACAGCCACACGCGGACGATCGACCCCTATTGTATTGGTGAAAACAGAGTATGCAAACCAGTTATCTGAGCGCTGAGCTTGGTTCCTTTAGAATCTCACAAAGCGAGCGAACAACAACGAGACTACAAACATAAGTAACGTGATATAGTACAATACATTGCAATATGAGCTAATGCCAATTAGCAGAGTCAGGCATGAAAGGACTAATCGATGCTTGATCGATAGATTTTAACTTAATGTGATCAGACGTTCGATTTAGATTACAGTGGATGGAACAATATATACACCTAAAATACAGATCAGTGTATTAAAACTAAAATTTATACCAAATGTTGACTTGTTATGACTTTTTACATTGATCATTGATTGAGCATTGATACACAATTGCACAAAGGCCAACGTTTGGCAATAATATGACCTGAATTTTTACTTATTTTTTATTTAGCAATGTTCGTAATCGCTAGAAATTTTCTGTAGCAATTTGATGCATGTATAGATTCACTGTATCTGCCATACATTATTGCTGTTTATCATGCTTCGTTAGTTCGAGAACTTTAGTTTATCTTCAGCGAACGCAGAGGTGAGCGCGTGCAGAAATTTTTTGAGCCAGCAGAGTTTAGAGGCTTGTCCAGCGCCGCTGAGCCGTACCTGAAATTTTTAGGTCCACGAAGCCTACAAATTAAAAACATATATGGGGCCTTTGTATAACTTAGAGTACCGTTAAAAGGCAACCCTTATTTAGTTCGATGACAATGGCCTTCCTAATAAAAGAACCCTCGAAGTGGCAACTGAAGGCAATTACCTAGTATGTAATTTCGACAGCGAGTGCTAAAAGGAACTGCCAAGATTTCAGGACATGCACATTGAATGCTACCCATGTCTTTTTGTGTAGTGTAGTTTTTGTGTGAGTTAACCAGTCGGAAACACTTAGTCAGTTCGTTAATAGCGTTGGCTGCCGAAAATGTAGAATTGTGCACGTTACGGGTAACCAATACCCGTGGACTCAAGCCTTAAGCACGTACCCGGCCGTGGGTGTCAGTATTCTCGCGCAGCTCTGTGTGAACAGCAGTTTTGCTAAATGTAATGGACCCATGTTTAAAATTCATCTTGGTTATTTAGAACGCCCTGAATGATACTAAAATTACGACAGAATAGGTTTAGCAATATATGGCTTTATTCCATAAAAGTTGGGTCTCATTGGAGTATCTAACTTCCCAAAACTTTTTCAAAAATTAGTCAGTCGCTTTGCATAACCCCTTCACGCTCAACTCTGCCAATTTACGTACAACGCGTTGTATTTACTAACTAAGCATGTCACGCGTTGTTGTTCGCTCACTTTGTGAGATTGCGAGCAACAGCTTCCTGATAGCTCATTGGTTTACATACGCAGTTCTCTCCAATACAATCGGTGTTGATCTGCGGCGTGGGTTCGAGTTTGTCATACACAATCTACCTCGGGCGTTAAAGGGTTTAAATATTCACATTAAATTTGATTGATTTTATTTGGAGCTTAATCCAGCTGTATTAGTCATACCAACAGCATTCTAGCTCTCTGTGGTGAGAGATGCAAATGCTGCAGCACCGTACTTCCGGGTATTTTGGCATTTTCTCAAGGAGGCCGACATTCGACTAATCTCCGAATCAGGGCCACTTCGCTTGTCTATTCTACTAAATTCTACATGATTGCAGGGACGGCGATTTTTTGGATGATTGGTGAGGCCAAAATTTTTTGGTTGCTGAGTTATCGGCAAAAATGTTTGATGTGAACTAATTCAACTGCAGTAACAAATAAAACGTGAACAAGTAGAATGTTCGTGCAGTTTCATACAGATATAACGCTTAAATTTGAAATTATGAACAGGAACGGTGACGATGAACACTTACAGCTACACATAACTGACATAGCTACTTTGCGCAGTAAAAATCCCAGATCATTTTTAACTAAATATTTCCAAATGTATTTTTTCGAGATGTCATTGCATTAGCAAAAACATCGTGCAATTTCAATAGCGTCAACGTTATCCATGAGCTCGTTGTGGACGCGACACCACTGCAACGTAATACAGCATTTACGTTATAAAGGACCACCATGTGAAAGTTTTGTCCACCCAGAGTGTCTCTTCCACCATCAGTTATATGGTGTCTTGGACACCATGGTGTCTCTGATGGTATTTTCTGATAGTATACATAAGAAGTGTCGTGTCGATAATAGTATGGAGTAGACTACACCATAAAATTTATATGGCGTTTGGCTACATATTAACACACAGTTATTTAAACACAATATTGTGGGTTTGCGTATGGTGTCCTTGACACCGTCAGTAAAAACAATAGGTAGATTAAGACACTATAGCTACGTTGATACGGTTGATAGGTGTCTCATACACCATTTATATAAATATTCCATTACATAGTGATGGTATATACCGTATACCACTGGATGGCATGGTCTAGACCATTGTGGGACAAAACTTTCACATGGGGGGTTTAAATCGTAAACGCCGCATAATCCAGTCATGACTGTGACACGGTGCTGCGAAGCCATGTATTGACCCGTCTGAGGCAGCCAAAAGATCATTCGCTTCGCAAGATGAGACCGGGCAGACAAGCATGATCTCCGTTAGGCGTTTAACCTGCTCAAATAGTGCCTGCGACGATCATGGCAGCTGAGAAAAAACGCTTTTGCAATCTTGCAGATTCTTAACAGTATAGTCATGATCATACATGCCGACGGTCGGTCATGCCGGGGGGGGGGGGTAGAGGCCCCCACGGGGGGCGTGGGTCGCGGCCATCTCAGAGGGGGTAACCCCCCTGGCCGGCCAAATTTGTCTGGGGGGGTCGGTCTCGTGAGGACCTTTTTTTGATCGTCGGATGTATATTTTTCACCTACGTGTTCAGTTTGTCTACATGCACCGCAAGAATCGCGAAGGCGCACATTGCGCACGTTTTTCACCGTATTTGTTGATCTACAGTAAGTAATGCCAGTTAGAATTAACGGTCCAGACGAGATAAACAAATTCGCCGCAGTTAACTACGTTGAGGAATGGGTTCGCGCGAGTCACATACCGACAGATGATGCTACAAATATCGCTGAGAAACGTCGAGTACAATATCTTTAGATACAGATGAAACTGCACAGTACGAGAAAAAATACCTGCCCAAAAGCAGGTTGTTCTAGCTAAATTTTAAGTTATAATAAGTAGTAATTCAACTCATATGTTCTCTATTTAAGAAATGGAAAAGCAAAATTGATATATATAGTATATATAGTTTATATAGTATATAAAATATACTATATATATAGTATAATATACTATATATATAATATATATATAGTATATAAATAAGTATTTCGGTTAACTTTTATTTCAGGGAATGACGTCTTTCAACAAAAAGCTTTCCACAAATTTACAGCTGCATATGCACCACTAGCAACAAGCAGGCACAATTTGCGCAAGTTTTGTGCTGCGCACCCCGGGGGGGTAATCCCTCCTGGACTTTTCGGCCTCAGGGGGGGAGGTCCGGACCTCAGGGGGGGTTACCCCCCTACCCCCCCTGCCGGCATGTATGGTCATGACGAAACTGGGCAAGTTGAACTGGCAGCGAATCATATTTGATTTCCCGATACTGAGAGATAAAATCCTTCTACTCCTCAATATCACCTTTCACCAGTATCTCTTCGAGGCACTAGTAACAAGCGGCATCGGATGTAGCCCAATAATCAAAACGTTCCGCAAGTTTACAGCAGGCGTGATCTAGAAAGGAAAAGTATGAACGCCTGTAATAATCCTCCATCGACACAAACGCATGCGTTACACGTGATCCAGTATACCATACTGGGGGTCGTCCAAAACGAGGTTTTGACAGTTTGTCGACCTCCAGTTCAGCCGTTGCTTCGCTGCTCGCATTTAATATCTGCCAAAATTTTGGTCAGTTCGCAAACTAGAAACGTAGCCTTGTGTGGAATTCACTGTTTCAGTAACATCAGAAAACGAAAAGCTAATAACTCAGTAACGCGGCTCCATAGTTATCGATCACGCTTTGCCCTGAAGCTCGGCGTGTGAGCCACCGTGTCGGGCATGATGGACAAATGCAAGCTTTTGATGGGGATTCGTCATTGTAGGCTGCAATATGCCGAAATATACGACAAAATTTCCCACTGCTCTTGTAAAGCTTACCAAGCTCGTGAACGGCCTCGAGAACATCTCGAATAACAGGATCCGCAGCCGAGGTTCCTGCAGCACCAAAGATTAGTGATATCCGCGGAACATTGAAAATGTTTTGCTAGGGGCTGTTATTCCGATATGACTGCGTGGCGCGCACAGTGTTATCACTTTAGGCCCTACGAACTCCTCGACAGATCTAAACCCTTTCTTAATGTATCGTAGACAAACGGAAGGCTGTTCTTTGTGGCTGCAGTCGATGGTTCCATGGTAGGTAATGCCATGTATTTGAGTCGATTGTCCAATGTCGGCGACTATTTGGCGAAGAATGTTATGGCAAATGTTTCGCACGATCACGTCAATACAGCCGTGAGAAAAAAAATTCGTGGTGCGCTTCATTAACTTCAGGAGTGCTTGGTCTTTGATTGAACGATTAGTAATCGACACAGGTTTTTTGTTGCTCGTCATGGCCCGAATACCTGTAATCCTGCTGAAATAGTGTTCTGCACGACGTCTATAGATGAATAGTATAAGATTTTCAAATAATTTTCCTCAAAAGTTTTGATATTGTCAATTATATTGTAAAATATTGTGCTTGTGAACAAAAAGTTTACATATAAAGTAATTTTTTTACATTTTATCTGTACGGAATGTATTGTAGTGCTATCGAGATAAATCTATACAAAACTTACAAAACAATGAATAATTTTGCATAAGAATTACTTGTAGATATAAACGCATGAAGGTACACACTTCAAATCCCAGATCAGCACCTCATTTGTATTGTATAAACGTATAAAAACCAGAGTATCGTGGTAACCCTTCATCGGCTGTTGTCCTGTGGGCCGTATCTATAGAGCGGCTAAATGATGGTATCTGGTCAAAAAATCCATTAAAGATACACCATATATCATCGTTAATATCATAGATTTTACTCGGAAGCACCTGTAAGCATTGGTTATGTGGAAAATTATGACGCAGCCTGAAGCGGGATGAATAATAGCTACAACACGTAACATCTAACTTGCTTAACTCCTGTCTGAGCAGAAACATTATGCTTCGAGGGACCACGCAGTTTTGAGATTCGGCGACTAAAATTTGCTATTTTCAAAGTGGTACTTTGCATGAGATTGTTGGTACGTGTTGTTGTGACAAAAATACATGGCCGAGTGATGGCACGTTGACGACTGATGTTTTTCGAACCGTTTGACAACTTTCTTCCAGTTCTTAAAGTCAGACGATCAGATTGCCTCCTCTTTCTTGGTGCCGAGAGCCAGCCTATGTTGCGAATCATCAGTCGAACATTTAAAGCACACGACAGCGCCAACCAGTGGAGAATAATGAAGCTAAAAGTAGGTGGTATACCATGTTTTAACGAATGATTGTGTGCGTCCCTCCAGTTTCTGAACCCGGACAAGCGCTGAATCTGGCTGATTAGGCGTTTCAAATCCTCTTCAAATTACGTCGCCTGAGGAAATTCCTGCTGTTACTTTCGGCTGTTGTTCGATGGCTGGGGCTGCACCCGTTACCTCATCAATTTGCGTGAGATCTCCCTATATCGGATTCAGCTGACTCACAAAAATCCAACTGCAAATGTTCGAACATTGAAAAAGACGATGTGTCGCCGGTATTAGTTTTCCGCTTTTTAGCTGCTAGCGAAAATGCTTTTCGAATACCCATTACTATCTATTTTCGTCACAATTAGGTAAATATTAAAATCACTAAAATAATAATTAGTACATATATATTACAAACACAGACTATTTTCATCAGATTACGCGAGAAGCTAATAAGCCAGACTAGTCACATGAGCTGCATCTCCACAGACCCCGTAAAAACAACAAACCGTGCAAAATTTCTTATTTTCGCAGGCCCAAATATTGGGAGGCATGGCCTTTTTGGCATCCCTGGGATCGCCGCCCATGCATGATTGATCGGTTCCGCAACTTCTCAATTCGGCGATTTAAAAGGTAATAAATAAAGAGTCATTTTGAAAGAAAGCACCCAAAGATTCGTCCTTTTCCCATGTATTTGTGATGTATTTATGACTTATAAAATTTACAGGCAGTCTAGTTCCCAGCAAACTTGCCAGCGGCAGAAAGATGATTACCTTTCGCTCATAGTATCACACGTATAACTGCGCACATTGCGACGCGATACCCTGAGTTTGTCATGCAGCGTCCGTTTGCACCAGTGTTGTTTAATCGCTTTGTGAGTTTCTTTAAGGTGCAAAGTAACAGCTCCTAAATAGCGTAGTGGCTAACGTACAAGGCTATTACGAAAACGATTTGAGTTCAATTCATCGCCGCGGAAAAAGTTAACTGACACGCAGTACGAAATACATAATTGTTCACGCGAGAAAAGATTAATCAATAACTGCACCGATTTTAAAATGTTTTCTTCGAAAGGCCTAATGAGACATCCAAGATAACGCGTGTATACCCTGTCACACCATGGTCCAACAGTCAGCCGCGACTATAGCCAATAATCTATTGGTGTCACAGTTTACACTCAATGGACAAGGACAGGCTGTCTCAGGGGACAAGTAAATTTATCCCATGCAGTCGAGAGTGGATATATTAAAACCCGCTTAATATTCAGTTTGGACAAAAGGGATTCCCGCGTGAAACTCTTAGCCAATTTTTATATAGTCGCTATCGACTACAGGGGAATTTTTAATTTTCCGCTGTGACACTCTGTCATTCTCCATTGAGTGTCAACTGTGACACTAGCTGATTATTGGCTATAGTCGCGGCTTACTTTGGGACCAACGTGTGACACGCTGCACACACTTTATGTTTAATGTCTCATAATATCCTTCAGGTGCAAGAGATATAGTTTTTGTCAAAATTTGTTTTTGTTAATTAGTAATGAACTAGGTAGTTAAACGTGTTAGTCATTCTTAGCTACCAAACAAAAATTGCTTATTTTTCAATGCATAATTAGTCTAAAGCTATTACTTTGGTGCGTATACTAAATCTTGCCGTCCTCATTTCGAATATGTTGTTTATCACTATTCGAGAATGTTAAAAACATGCTGATTAGTATAGTTAATTAGCTAATTACTTATTAATTATTAATTAGCTAATATTTTGAAAATTTTCAAAGGACTCAGGAGAAACAAAATATACACGGGGGTTTTCTATGTCGCTGATCACGAATATCACATTTCTGAAGCTCTAGATCTTTACCCTATACCATCGTATTCAGCGTAGGAAAAACCTACACATAGAACATTATTCACACCACTTAGACAGACACTGACAATCGCATTCATTAACCGTAAAATCAATGAAAACACCTTAAGAGTAATGAAATATTCCTACTGAACTCTAGATAAGCAAATTAACGTATTCATCCTACCAAAGAACCTATATATAGGGCACACTTTTAGAAAACTTGCGTCCCGGCACACTATACTGATTTTGTCCAAAAGCGCTATGCTTTACATGTGTGGAATTTTTACGGTGTAGCTATGTATTTTAAAGACAAAACTATTAGTGTCAGGCGTAACAGTTAGATCGTCTACTATAGTCTCGGCTGACTGTTGGGTCAATCATGTGACACTCTGCGCAATTCTTATCTTGAATGACCCATTAAAAGGCTTTTCCACGGTTCAGGATGGCTGTTCCATATCGGACAGTATCTCTGCTGCGCTGTGTTATTTAAATTGCAGTCAATTTCAAACTGCTAAAATCAATTTATCACATATGAATAAAATTTCTACAAGCCGAAAAATCGGAGTTGCTCTTGCTTCAAACTCACTATTATCAGCTTGTTAGTATTTGCGAGGAAGAGCATATCTAGTGAGTTATATACGTCATGCAATGAATATAGCAACGTAATTTTGGCAATAAGGTGATGTCTGAACATTATCTCAGGAGGATTAAACCTATTCTATACGCATAATTGGACTGAATACCGTTCCGTGACTACATGAGGTAAAATGCTGTATTTTGTATCTAGTCCGCCTAACATAAAATTGTAATATTTATAAATCTCGGTTTATTATAGAAAAACTATTTCATTGATATATGAATTTATTGAATGATCTTAATAAATGAGAAAAGATAAGCAAAACCGGAAACAGAATCTTCATGTCTAGCTACGCAATAACTGCCATTGCAGTAGTCGCAGCAATGCAGAACCGAGCAGAAATTCGTTTGGACTGTCTGTGTCGGAAACCTCAGTATAGATATAACCATAAGTTGTATAAGGCAAAACTAGGTGAGTGTATCTTTAGGGCAATGCCGATTAATGGGCTATGCTTTTTTCAATAAAGCTGTGGAGTTCGTATTAACATTTAATTTTGTTCTCGATAACGGCAGTTGGAAAAATTAATAATTTTTCAATAAATTCTGAAAATTACTTAGCTATGACTTGCCAGCTTTTAACTAATTTTTACTTTGCTGTTGCTGTTAGGTATCTAATAGGCTACAGAGGGAATACCAGTACAAATTCGCCACAAAAACCAAAATTTCCTAAAAACACAGAGTTATCACCATTTCATTTATTATACCCCTCCCTCCCTCTGTATCCTTTGCTTCTGCTTTCTTTGTTTTCGTTTGTTTTATTTTCATCTAATTTGCATAAATTGCAACAATTTATGCAATTTGCTAACAAGATGTTATCTGAACTTACCGCGTTAAAAGAATTACGCTTAACTTTATTGCTTCTTGTGATTATTAAATCCACATAAAAGAATGATGCGAAATAAACTTGCAGTTTAGTTTAATTATCTTTATAAAATATCTAGCTAGAGGAGATTGATAGTTTAACCGCTTTATTATCTTTTTGCCTACTCTATGCCCAGTTATGACTGGTTGAATATCGGAACGCTAATTATGTCTGCAGCAACATGTGAAGCTGCGGAAGGGCCAACATGCTTTGCTGTCATGTTCGCGATGGGTTTCCCAAGGCCCCTCAGCTTCTATATATTGTTCTCCGATTACTTCGCTTCGCTCGTTTTACTCACTCACTCAGAATTCAATAATAGCGGCTTAATAACTGTTACACGGTCGGGTGGGATAGCTCAGTCGGTAGAGCGCCTGTTTGCGGATTTAAGAGCGGGGTCGTGGGTTCGAATCGCACCTGCGCAACTTTTCAGCTACCGTTTTTCAATTCTTCGTCTACAAGTTCCTACTTCTAAGCCTAAATGAAAAATATGTTATATCACAACGCTTGTACTCTGTCAACTTTTGGGCAGGTCCAACCTTGTATTCACCCTTCTTTCTAGACAATATTTCTTAGGTTTTGGCCTAATTACTAAAATCATACCAATTTCATTATCCTTCCCTGGGGGATATCCATTCTCCCACAGGGATGACTCCTATATTTACCTCTGAGGGGGAGGAAACTATCCAAACGTTACATTACACTTCTCATTTCTTACCCCTTACCCATATATTACCCCTTAAAACTGACTCAAAATCCATCAATTTATAAATTTCCCTATTTTTACTTAAATAACACATCTCTCTGGGCTTTATCATTATTTCCTCCCGGTGGGGTGGGTTATAGTCCCTAACGGGTACGTTCACACTTATTCCCACTCGGGTGAACCCATTATTTACTCCTATATGGGGGTATATTACCCCTATGCCCTAATTTGGCATTCCATTTTACCTAAAAGTCAATATTTTTACTTTACAAATCAAATTTACAAAAAGTATTAAGATTTTCCCCGTTTGGGTACAACTTTTCCCAACTATCAGACTATATTTCATATTCTCCTTCTGCGGAAACCCCCTTAATCCCATTATTTTGCTATTTTTATTAACCTTGGGTTCCTTTAATTTCCACCATATTCTCCCAAAAACAAATATAACAATATTCCACTTTTCTAACTTTTGCACGACTCCTTAAATTCTTTAAAACTATCCAACGGGGTTCCCCTCATTCACTCCTTTCCGGAAATCTACTCAACCCCTACGGGATACCTCTCTATAACTCTATTTCTCACCCCCAAAACTCATTGAATTTTCCCCAAAATTATATACCATAATAATACCTAATTTTAAAATTTAATAATAAATAAATTTACTTAGCTAAACAATGTCTATTGTGTAAGTGTAACTGCTTGGTTGGTTTTGCGAATTCGACAGTGTGATGATTGGAGAATGTTACGGAGTATTATTATTATTAGTATTATTACGTGTTGTTGTTGTGTTCTGCGAAACATACGAACTTCTTCGAGTTTTTTTTCTTTTTTTACTATACTGGTTTTCTTATGTGTGAGTGTATTACTAAGGATCGGGAATTGATTATCAGTACCCACTAGCTGTTATTGTTGTGTGCGGGTTATCGGAAACCTGTTAGAGTGAGGTACACGTGTACACTTAGAAGCTTTCACACAGGGCATTTATAGTTTACTGTCCTCTAGTATTTTACGTCTTATTTTTGAAGTCTGAGATCTGGAGATCCACACGTATAGGTTTCAGGATACTTGGGTATATAGGTCCCACACATGCATATGTATATACACACAACCCATATTGACTTTGCAGGGGGTTACCTGCATTTCTGGATCCTGTCGAGGTGGCGGGTGTGCTAGGCAGAGTAAGCCCTAGCCGGGTATATGGCAGACTAGAAAAAAGGCAGCCCATTCCTTAAACGGGAACCTCTGGGTGGGATTGGTCTTTCTACCTTTCCGGCACGTTTTTACCACCCGTTAGATCCCAGACTGCCACACCATGGGCTGCTCTATCGTCGAAGGCTGTGACATTGCAAACATTCCTTAGGGTGGGACATAGCTGTCGGAACTATGTCTTCGCGTAAGCCTCGCCTAAGGGTTGTCCAATGCACAGGCCGTGGAAATTTTACGCTTAGGGGGCTTGGCAGTTATGGGCCAACACCCACGTTCTATTTAGGGAAAATCCTGTGTCACTTGTCCCTCAACATTAACACTAACACCTAAAATTCTTTGATTTTTCAGGGTCACGAACCACACGAACACTTCAGGTAGTACGATTTCAGGTACATGTATCCTATAATGCATCATCGCACGTTATTGTCCTAAAACCGCTGTAAGGTGTAAAAAGTTATAGAAAATTGTTATAAGAAGGTTGGTTACGGAGTGCGAAACCCGTGGTTACCACTACGATCCCAATCTTTGGGAAGCTTGTTATCATTGTTATACCTGGTGCATAACGCCGGGACTTTGTTAAGTTTTGTTCTATAATCTTGTAATGTTTTCTAACAGTGTTACTATATACTCTAAACTTTTCAGCTAACATCGGATAATAAAATTTTCACTACACGGCTTTGCGTGTCATCTGTCCAGCAGGAGCTGATGGTTTTGTTTTCTCTTAAATGTATTGGTAGTTTATTGGAAGGCTGCTGACGGGCGAACCCGTGGCGCTGGCCATTAGTATGTGTATTAGCTTTTACCTAATACTCAATGTGGCAGGACCACGGTACCTGGCTAGCACCTGCTTGATTAGTATTGGAGGTGTAATCTTGGATAAACGGTTAGCAAAGGCTCTTGTTTGTAACGGATCAAGTCTAGCTACTCGGGTGTATTTACCTTTATTTATTTTCAGACGTCTTGTACATACCTATAGCTTTAACGTTCTGATGCAATCCTGCTACACTAGTATTACGATCTCTAGAGGTAAAGCACCGGTCTTTGTTTTATGTATAAAATAGGTGTTCCTGGTAACGGAATTTTCATGCAATGATGGAACAAGCTAGCAGTCTTACAAAACGTCCCTCATAGCTCCAGTCTGTATCTCAACTCTGGCCGCTTGTCGAGCTGAGATTGAGCTTGGATGCCTTCAGAACTAATATAGTTCAAACCTATTCTTGTTTGACCACCTAGGATAAAAGTTCTCAATTCAAATTTTCCAATTTTACTTTTTAAAAGTTATGCCAAACTTTATTCAAATTTTATTCACCACGCACTACGGGACTGTTACGCGGACTCTTCGCGTAGTGACATTTTGCCTAAAACATTTTGCATGAAATTTATAAGTATTGAATCCAGAACGTGTGTTCTCGGACATGTTCTGGTGGATTCTAAGCTTAGGGGTGTACTCGTCTACACGGGCGCGGTACCGCCATATAAAACCATACAAGAAACCTTTAAGTAAATTATCGTTTTAATTCGCAATATTGTAATTTTGTTTTTTTTCCTTCCAACTTTACAATTTTTTTTCAGTTTTTTTCCATGTCCTAAATTTATTCGTTTTCACGATTCAAACTTTTACAAAGTTTTACTTAGTGTCATGACTTATTCTTGCCAAAATTTTTAGTAATACACCATGGCCTGTTATCCGGACTCGCTAGGGTACAGTCAGTACTAGCACGGATATGCAATCCTGCTAACCGAAATTCAATTTAGCCTTAGCTTAATTATTAAGATGTTACGCTTAAAAGGGTGCCGAATGCACCAACCCCACCCATACCTAAACTCACAATTTTTATCCCATAGCAACTCACTTTTTAATGCAATCAATGGTCTAAGTCTGTTTAAGTTGTAAGATATAATTGGAAATCAACTCGAATTGGGCGAACTGTAATTTATTTTAGTGTATATACGTTCACACGGCCTACTCAGCTTAGTTCACAATTAGTTACCTAACGTTGACCTAAGTCTTGATATCCCTGCCCGGGACAATGACATGTCTACCGCTGGGAACTCGCGCAACTCTCATCTAGTGATAAAGGGTATCTCCGACCGCTGGTAGACCGGTCCATCCCTTTGGTGGCTTCCTTTCCACTTATTCTTGATTTTACTTATGTTTTTGGGTAACTCCCGAACTCGCTCTATATCTCTACCCCTTTCCCTTTGGCCACCATTGGAGATGTCGGTTACGTTTTGGTACGAAACGTGCCGCGGAGCAGGCCGATAAACTCACATACTCAACTCGCGCTAACACATATCTCTATTACTTTACGTCAAATTCACTCCTACTTTTATATTCTTTTGATTTCTGTTGAATGTAACAATTTTTTGTTGGCTGTCCTATGTTAACGATCATCAAGTCTACGAAGAAGTACGGCTCTTGACATCATATTGCTGCCTACATTGTAACACAAACCCGACGGGCCCTCGCCTTCTATATGGGCCGCGGTAAGCAGTGTTAGGTTGAAAGACAACTCTGGCAGATCGGTTTGCAAATTTCAGGACAATAGTGAATGGTTGTGCGCAGCAATTTTATACAATCAGTACGGTCTCGTTTGGCGTGTCTCACAGCATTTCGTTAGGTCCCTAGCTGAGTAACGAAAATTCGACTGCATATGTTACGATCATATGGCATAATCATAATTTTCGGTAGGCAAAACCTTCATTGAAAATTAACCATTTACGGTATTGTTACCTAATCCTGGGTTATCGATCGCGTGAGACCCATCGCTCGCTATTATTTTGAAAAATATGATGGCGGCTAACTGCTTCGCACATCATGGTGTCTTCGGAATTTATCGAGCTTAACTGCACCGATATTAAAAAAAGAAGTTAGATCTCCGGATTTATTTTACTTTGTAGAAGAGCCATCGTTTTTTGAACACGTATCTATGGAAGCTTCTTATGTATTTACTGTAAATCTTTGCCACAGCTACGCATAATAGGATGGAAGAACTATTTTGACCAATGAACATCGTCGCGAATATTTGAAGAGAGTATAAACGGATACATAAACCTCAGGGAATAACCGGAACCAGCAACCGGAACCGTCCATTTAAACCGGATCCGGAACCGTCCATTTAAACCGGATCCGGAACCGGAACCGGAACCTGGTCTTCGAAATTTATATATAGTAAAACAGATGATGGAAGAAATGAAGGTATAGTGGATTTAAAATGCATTAAAAATAACTTGTACATTAAACTTAATGTATTGCGATGGTATTATTGCTTTTCTGAAACTTTAAAGAGACTGAGGAAGCTAATAATGTTTATTTGTCGATCAAATATGTCGGTTTTTGGACATTCAGAGCAAAAAATGTCTTCCACTATACACCATTGTGTATACTGCGTCAAATCGAATGTGCTTACAAAGCGTTGAGCGTAGAATACACACTTTCATCTGCGTTGCAGATAACGTTACTTTAGTTAAATGTAGACTGATTTACAAAGTTTACAAGCGCACTGGTTGGTGCGTGACTCAATTTATGGCAGCCAAGCACACGCTAAGTACTTCCACGTAATTATACTCTGTTACCTAGTTGGAGGACCGGTTTAATTCTAACATACCCCGCAGACTTCTGAATGTGTAAAATAGCTTTTACAAGCATCGACCTGACTTTGTTTTGTCAACAAACTCCTGCAGGTTAAGATGAAAAATTCCTACTTCAATTATTCGCCCTACTTGCGTTCACACGGCAAATTGTTGAATTAATCTTTTCATTTGCTTGGTTCTATTGGAACTTGATCATTCTATATATGGGCCTGTGGGCCGTATATATGTACAATACATATATTTGGACCACAGATTAAGCAAAAATGTGGAAATTTCAAACTAATTTTTTAAACCGGAATTCCGGTTCCAGTATGGTTTTTGCGCTTTGCCGAAACCGCAACTGGAACACGATTTTCGCAGGAATCCTAATTCCGGCTACATCATGGTGTGATCATTTCTGCAACCATTGAGGTATGTCGCTTCATAATGACTAATTGCGCAATACTTAAGTTTAAGCCATTTATTCACGGTGACCTTAGTTTAAAGCATCATGAAGCTGATCAATCTCTACTAACAGAGCTCGGACGACATAAAGAATCACGTGAACTCGACCTCATCATTAAATTGATCTGGGGGCAAATTTTATCCCAGTTGTCGCTTTAAAATTACTTCTCTATGTGCAGTGCGAGCCGTTTCCATACCCCCATCAGAACTGATTATAATTTTAGCTTTCTTCCTGGGCACATCTTTCTAGTGTCTTCGCATTATAAGCATGTGATTTGTTGGGGTTTGACTATTCTTGATTTCTAGTTATGATCGGGATGCTGTAATTAATGTTTTTGGTGAACATCAATATATAGGTTTTCACAACACTTCTTGAAGCATAATTCGTTTTTTCATCAATATACCTACATATATATTTACATTTGTGGTATCAGTCTATGGTGCGGACTGGTGCCGACCGATCCGATTAAAATTTATTCGAGCCAAATAAATTTTATTTATCCAACCGTGTATCGAAGGCGTCTGCCGAGACTTATTACAAATATGTTATCGTAGCGCATGTTAAGGAATTAGCAGGGAGTAACCGGAATTCCGGTCCCGGCGAAAATCGTGTTCCGGCTGTGGTTCCGGCAAAGGGCAAAAACCATACCGGAACCGGAATTCCGGTTTAAAAAATTTTGTTTGACATTTTTCTACATTTTTGTTCATCTGTGGTTCAAACATATGTAACATATATCTACAATGATCAAGTTGCAATACAACCAAACAAAAGAAAAGATTAACTTAGGAATTCGCTGCTTGAAACGTAAGTGGAGCACGTAATTTCAGTAGGAATTATATATCTTAAC
Organism: Trileptium ribeirensis; assembly: GCA_030248225.1. Classification (NCBI taxonomy): domain Eukaryota; kingdom Metazoa; phylum Nematoda; class Enoplea; order Enoplida; family Thoracostomopsidae; genus Trileptium; species Trileptium ribeirensis. Next base: position 8,549 of record JASANE010019907.1, on the reverse strand, counting down.
CTGCAGGAGTTTGTTAACAAAACTAAACTAGGTTGATGTTTGTAGTAGCTATTTTACACATTCAGAAGTCTGCGGGGTATGTTAGAATTAAACCGGTCATCCAACTAGGTAGCAGAGTATACATTAGGTAGAAGTACTTAGCGTATGCTTGGCTACCATAAATTGAGTCACGCACCATCCAGTGCGCTTGTAAACTTTGTAAATCAGCCTACATTGAAGTAAAGTAACGTTATCCGTAACGCAGTTAGAAACTACGTTCTTGGCAGTAAACTGCATATATTTATTGAAACTATGCAAGCAGTATCGCAGTTTGTTTTATTTATGGCATTCTGATTAGAAAGTTATCATAATCATTATCTAACTGACGGGCAGTGGTTCCCAACCCCACGGATCAGACAATTGCATTCTATTATTTTCTCTTAGAAGAATATAAACCAATAATTTCAAGTTTCCTACATAAAAACATGTAACAAACGTATATGTAGTAAAGGGAGGCTACTGGAGACAGGGCGAAAGTGTTTATCGTACACTCCATGCGTTGTAAGCACATTTAGGTTGACGCAATATACGAGGGGTGTATAGTGGAAGGCATTTTTTGCTCTGGGTGTCCGAAAACCGACATATATTGATCGATAAATAAACATTATATACTAGCTTCCTGTCTCTTTAAAGTTTCAGAAAATAATGCCATCGCATTACATTAAGTTTACTGTAAAAGTAGTTTTAAATTCACTGTACCTTCATTTCTTCCTGCACCTGGTTTGCTATCTACAAGTTTTGATGACCAGATTCCGATTCCGGATCCAGTTTAAATGGACGGTTCCGGTAAATTTCAGCTCCGGTTATTCTCTGGGAATTACATGGCAATTCTGAGTATCAAATTTCATTTGGGAGACATTTCTGGATAACTTTACATACAAATACTCTTCAGAGCAAATTATTTGGAAATTTTGGTCTGCGGAAATGCTTCCGATTAATATCTTGGAATAACATTTCCAACAGATTACGTTAACTAAACTTGAAACACGACCACATAGTAGCTAAAAGCACATAATATGTAACACAAACTTGCACATAAAATTTCTGGAACCGTATTATATTATTCTGTTATATTTAATACACCAAAAACGCTTATCCGTATTATATTATTCTGTTATATTTAATACACCAAAACGCTTATCCGTATTATATTATTCTGTTATATTTAATACACCAAAAACGCTTATCCGTATTATATTATTCTGTTATATTTAATACACCAAAACGCTTATCCGTATTATATTATTCTGTTATATTTAATACACCAAAAACGCTTATCCGTATTATATTATTCTGTTATATTTAATACACCAAAAACGCTTATCCGTATTACGTATATTATTCTGTTATATTTAATACACCAAAAACGCTTATCCGTATTATATTATTCTGTTATATTTAATACACCAAAAACGCTTATCCGTATTATATTATTCTGTTATATTTAATACACCAAAAACGCTTATCCGTATTATATTATTCTGTTATATTTAATACACCAAAAACACTTATCCGTATTATATTATTCTGTTATATTTAATACACCAAAAACACTTATCCGTATTATATTATTCTGTTATATTTAATACACCAAAAACGCTTATCCGTATTATATTATTCTGTTATATTTAATACACCAAAAACGCTTATCCGTATTATATTATTCTGTTATATTTAATACACCAAAAACGCTTATCCGTATTATATTATTCTGTTATATTTAATACACCAAAAACGCTTATCCGTATTATATTATTCTGTTATATTTAATACACCAAAAACGCTTATCCGTATTATATTATTCTGTTATATTTAATACACCAAAAACGCTTATCCGTATTATATTATTCTGTTATATTTAATACACCAAAAACGCTTATCCGTATTATATTATTCTTATATTTAAACACCAAAAACGCTTATCCGTATTTTTTTTCTGTTTTTTTCCCTTTTTTTTTGTTGTTTTCCGCTTCTTTTTTTTCTGTTTTTTTCCACGCTTTCTTTTTTTTCTGTTTTTTTATACCAAAAAGCTTATTATTATATTTATATTTATTCTGTTATATTTAATACACCAAAAACGCTTATCCGTATTATATTATTCTGTTATATTTAATACACCAAAAACGCTTATCCGTATTATATTATTTCTGTTATATTTAATACAACCAAAAACGCTTATCCGTATTATATTATTCTGTTATATTTAATACACCAAAAACGCTTATCCGTATTATATTATTCTGTTATATTTAATACACCAAAAACGCTTATCCGTATTCATCGTTTGCCGTTCGCCGTCGCCGTCCGTTTTCCGCTCTCTATTATATTTTCTGTTATATAACACAAACCTATCATTTATATTATTCTGTTATTTTTTATACACCAAAAACGCTTATCCGTATTATATTATTCTGTTATATTTAATACACCAAAAACGCTTATCCGTATTATATTATTCTGTTATATTGTTTGTTTTTTAATACACCTTTCTTCTTTCTCCTTTTCTCTTCTCTTTTTTCAAAAACGCTTATCCGTATTATATTATTCTGTTATATTTAATACACCAAAAACGCTTATCCGTATTATATTATTCTGTTATATTTAATACTTTATATTTTCTTTATATTCACCAAAAACGCTTATCCGTATTATATTATTCTGTTATATTTATATACACCAAAAACACTTATCCGCTTATGTATTATATTATTCTGTTATATTTAATACACCAAAAACGCTTATCCGTATATTACTTGTTTTTAAAATTTAATACACTAAAAAGTTATTGCTCAATATATTATCTGTTATACTTAATATACCAAATACCAAAAGCATTATCCCTAACTTATCATCTGTGTATTCTGTTATATTTAATACACCAAAAACGCTTATCCGTATTATATTATTCTGTTATATTTAATACACCAAAAACGCTTATCCGTATTATATTATTCTGTTATATTTAATACACCAAAAACGCTTATCCGTATTATATAGACTCACTTCGTGGGGTTGAACGAATAATTTGACGCCCCACGGCGTGTGGTCCCCAACGATGTAATAACGGTGACGCAGCTGCATGGTGCAACTTCCTAACACCATGCCAATACGACCCCGGCTATCATAACCTCAAGGGTGGACCCTAAGTTTTACAATTTAACCACTTTTCTTGGTCAGACCCAAGAAGCTATGGAGCTTAGCAGGCCGCAGGCGCGTTTCACGGGGTGTGTTCGGACCCTGCCCGATTGGTTGCGCACGTGTCTAGTATCTTGGCATGATTGCTGAGGTCTCCCAGGGAGGTTGACATCGAAACCTGCTCACAGGTCATAATGTCAAACCGATATTCCCTATCCTAATCTAAAGGAAGTTGTTTAGTCTAGCGTAACCTAAAGTGGAAACGCGTGATAATTGAGGTTTACCATGTGAATTTTGAGTTCACTTTGGTTTATTCCTTGTCGAACACTTTATCCATTTGTAGCCATATGGCCCCCACAGGGTTCCGACATTCCCTGAGAGTTTAACGTCGGACTATCTATTTTGTAACGTGGTAACTTAAATGTGTTAGTAGCGAGTGATAAAGTTTTCCTAATAAATTTTATCTTTCGTATGAGGGTGACTACTAAGCCAGTAAATTTGATAAGTAATTTGGTGGACCACTCTCGCCGCGATGCCATTACACAAACATGTCGATATTGGCGGCGGACCGCTCGTGTCAGGGCTTGGGGTATTTCGTCCGCAAGCTGTGGCACGAAGGGTTGGCCTGTCCAGTAGGACACACTTATAACGCTGAGAATTCAACAACACGGGACACAAGGAATAATCTTCAAGAGTTTATTTAGTCATATATACAGTATCAGTAAATAGTGAGGCAAGCAGGGTCATGCAGGATGCAGTACGATCTCGACGATAACACCCTATCACCCCAGTGGTTTGTTCCCTTATCTATTTCTAGAAGGGGAATGGGGGCACGAGCGACGACGTTCCCGGAAATACCGGGCCAGAATCTATACCCGAGGCGTTTACTGATTAGCTGCAATAAACTCAGTCACGACGCGGGTCGGGAGTTCTGGCGTGCTTCGAAATTCGCTCCCGATAACGCGCGGCGCTACAAACACTCGATGGAAATGCAGGAAAAAGGAAGGGGAAAAACGGGGCGACGTTCTGGGCTCGTCGTAGGTCTGTCATGCGGGGACAAGGGAGGCAAGCGTGCACCTAAACTAACGAAAGTACGACAAGGCGGCTGCGAATAATTGCTGCTACAAAGGTCAGGTTACAACGCTACGTCTCTGCTAAAGAGGGCGCAAATTATTGTGCACGCGAGACTATGATCCCATGGTACAACTCCGAGCATGATTATATTAAACAAATCAATTGTGATACAATTCAAAGCAGGCGTATACATATAATTGGTCAGTCATGATACAAACAAGCGAATACCAATGTTAATAACATCACGAACAACGTACCCCGGTGGTAGAAAAATGTCTAGAGGCTCCATCCGGTGTGTTTTCCTGAGCCTATAAACTTTCCTAATGTCCTTATCGAAACCTCTCACAACGTTTCGTCCTTAGGATCACTTTTGCATCAATTGCCGGTTTCTCCTGTCTCTGGGTCTCCGGTAGTCCAGCCGGGAGTTTGACTGTTCCGAGTTCTTACAATTTGCATATGGTTAGCCTATACCGGTGGGGGTCGGTTTTGGGCGGCAGAGTAACGACTAAAATATGTAATACGTGTCTTTTTGATATATGCCGTTTGGCTTACTTTGAAGAGTTGCCTCTAATGACTTTTCGACGATCTAAACAAGTACGTATACAGGAAATGGCCGTCGTTAGCAGTCTTCTCGGCGACCAATGTCGCTGTTCTAACAGTTTTAGAGCGGGTTACCGTGCCTACTCTATTGCCTCGGTTAAGTTTGCACTCTGGGCTGCGTTTAGTATCAAAGTATGAAGTACGGGGCGCTCTGAGAATTAGTTCCCAAAATTCAGCAATTTCGGCAGAATCCTAGGTGGGGCTGGCTAGGCCTGCCGATTGGTTTCTGCGACTCGGCCGGGCAGGAGGGCGTGGGTATTCCGCCCGGGGACGCGTCGGCGTCCCGTTTTGGTTGTTGTTTCTTTGGTTGGTTTCTTTCTTTTCTTTTCCTTTGTTTCCTTCGTCGTTGTTCTTCCCTTTTCTGTCCTCTCTCTATCGCTTATCCTATTGCCTTAATGCACTGTACGCATCGAAATTGTACAGTGTTTTGACTGCACTATTGCAATTGTGCAGTCGAGTTATCACTAAAATTTTATTACATTTGATCAGAACTCGATGGTCGAGTGGATAGTACTGAGATTTCTGCAGCGGGCATAAAATCCCCGTGCAGGATCGAAACTTAACAAGGGAAAATGAAAAAGGAGAGACAAAACGACAAAAATCAAGGCAAGGGCATACATAGTACATAGCCTAACGGGCAACCAGCGATAAAACAGAAAAAAGCCTAAACTCAGCGATCAAGTCGCTCCAAGAAGAAAAAGGGGTTTTGCACTTACTCGGTTTGGGGTTAAAACGAATCGCGAGAAGTCACGATTTTCCTTTTATTGATTTGAGAGTAGGGTGATGTCCCTTTTGAACATCGGTCACTCTAGCGTGCCGTTAAATGGATTTACTGTGACCGATTTTGGGTGCCTAACCATGCCGTCAGTTCGCTCTAATAGAAGGTGGTTTCCTACGTGCTATTATCAGGCTTGACCACGTGTACGTAGTAGGGTGAACTATGGTAAACTCAATAGCCGAGTCGGGACAGTTCCCGCGTGAGCATTATAAAGCAGTATCCTTTATGGGTTCCTAGCAAGTTTTGTCATAAGAGGCTGTCGTGGGCTCGGGCGGTCCGGGCTGAACTTCACACAAACCAATGAAGAGTCTCAGGTGAAAATCAAACAATGCACTGACATTACTCCAGATCAAAAGGATTGAGCCAATTTGCTACTCAGCAATCATTCTTGGCTGAAAGCAAACACCTTATGCTCAGGTTAATGTGCTTAGAATTTGTTTAATCTTTTCTATTTCCCAAATTTTCTTAGCTCAAACTGACAAACAAGGTTTTAGGGCTTTATAAACCCCAACGGAGGCTAGTCCTCCGTCCCTAACTGCACGTCGGTCCGAGCTCAAGCAGCGGCATGAGCATCGAACGATCTGTTACCTGCAAATTCGTAAACCATAACCAAACTAAAAAAAGCCAACAAATTCCTATAGTTTAATGGTGGAATTTTACCGTGGTCAGCTCAGGAAAAGTTCGCAAGTCCTAACTCAAGAACGACAAATCATGTAAAGTATGGACGAGAGGCGTCCACTTTGAGTTCTCTTGCTTAAGACCACGGGGAATCAGAAGGACTTCGAATGGCGTGTTCACAACCTAATACCCTCCGCGCGACCGCTCACGATGCCCAAAACGGAAGTTGACGGAAGGAGGTTTTGTCACCGAACTCGCAGAAGCGCAGCGCATCAGTGGAGAAGCGAGGCGTCCAGCGACGGACGTCAACTCAAACTATAGAGAGCCGAATGAACTACAGCGACCTCGATCTCTGCGATCTGTTACATTCCTCTCTCTGGGGAAAATAAAACCCCAGTTTCTCGATTCTCCTCCTGACTTACAAAGTTTGATCCGGGAAAGCGAATGCTAGTCCCCTTCCGCGAGACGGAAATAGTCTACGCGGGTCCTCCAGTCGTCGAATCCCATTCCATACGCCAACCAAAAAGAGAAGCACGAAAAGTAAAACCATTGTGAAACTAAACCACAAAATCATAGCGTCGGAGCCGGTCAGTAGAGTCGACCGAACTCCGCGCTGCCGAAGTCGAACTGATTCCAAGAGACGATGCGGTCGTCGTCGCCACAAAATTTTCGCCTATATTGAAGGATAGCGATGTTGTCGCCATCCAATCGGAGAGGATCTTTGAACGCCCACCTTTTTTGAGTTCAAAGCCGGGCGCCCAATCGAAAAATTCCCAAGATTTTATTTTTGACAGCTATCGTAAACCCTGGGTCCCCTTTAAAGAGAGTCGGCTTCAATAGAAATCGCCGACATCAAATTTGAACCCTCCGAATACTCGGAGGTCGACCATCTGTGAATTTTAGCCCAAATTCCAACGAGATCTTGAACCTCATCCATCGTTACTTTTAAATTTCTGTCAAAAATGGATCTGAAGATCATTACTCAGATCTCTTAAATCTCTTAACTAATCCTAAATCGTCCGTTATCACCCAACTGTTTTACAAAAATGGTTGAATCATCCGTCAAATTTAAAATTTTAAATCTTCTTTTCCATACAAGATACTTGGAGTAAGCTGGAAATCTGTCCTCATTTCAGGACAGATTGGTCTTCTTGTCCTCATTCATCTAATTCCCACCAGCTAACTCGTCGATTTAAGGTTAAATTTCTGCTATTTAGCGAGTTAGCTTCCCCATCCATCACCTACTTAAGCTTATTAGAAGTCCATCTGGGGCCAAATTTTACTACCAAATCCATGGGTAAACGTGCAAACATAGCACGTTTACATGTCAGCTTTCAAGATAAAGCCAAACATTCCTATCTGACAGCATTTCAAATATCCCGACAGGGCGTCTTTCGACGTCCCGAAGGGGGAACCGTACGGTGGAAATGAGCTTATTTCTCGGTCTAAGGAGTAGAATCCTATTATGTATCCTCTGAGCTACCGGGGTCCTATTCAGGGACTTCCAGAGCCCACGGGATTGCCCTAGACATGCCCCCGTCTTTTTCCTAGTCATCTGTGTCCAGTTCGTCCGTAAAACTTATAAATTTAACAGAATTTCTAACGTCCGTCCTGTTTTTTTGGCATGTCCTTTCAGAGTACTCCATATATATACATATATATATCCATATACATACATACACATATATACATATACAATTTAGAAGAGGCGATTTCAAAGACGAGGAGTCATTCCTGCATTAACACAGTGGTTAGAGGGGCGCTAAAATCACGACAGATAAAGAGAGTGTCGATAGTGGTGGGGGTGCTTATGTCGGCCGTCCCGGGTTAATGGTGCAACGGACGGAGACACGCCCGGGCATCTTTGGAGATGCCTCGACGTGGTGAATACAATGAGGAGCGATTTGCCTACTTTCGAGCCAGGGATAAATTTTCGGTTGGTTTGGTACCCACTTTCAGTCGGAGTTCCGTGCTGGGGGCACTTTAGCGGATTATAGTGAATCAACGAAGGGTCGGTAGGAGACCCACCGGATATCGTTGTACTCGCCAAAAGCAGGCGAGTAGAACGAGGGGTCGCATGTATGCATTTAGGGTCAAGGGTCAAGTACGGGGTTAGTACAAACTGACGGAATTTTATGTCGAATTTTCTTGGTACATTATAGAACAGGGAAATGAGTTATATAGCAGCAGGGTGGCTTGTCAGGTCGAGACCCATTCTGGCCTCGTCAGATGTCTCAATGGGTAAACTATTTAGAAACACGCGTACGCTCAATCAATGCTCCGATGGTTACAAGAAAAACCAGTT
>JASANE010019905.1:0-36326 GCA_030248225.1 Trileptium ribeirensis | reverse complement strand
TTAAATCCAAAACATCGATTGAGCTAAACCAACTAAACTGTTTCAAATTTGACTCAATTTTGTTTACAATTTTATAACTCAATTAAAATCGGATGGAGGGAATATGCCTTGCTTTTTCTTTTTCGCCAGATCCGGAACATTGGCGATAAATTGACCAATATTAGGAAATATTTGATAAATACGACACAATATTCCACGAACAAATAAATAGGCAGCCAGCAGCCATACTAAACGATGTCATAATTTGGCCAGCAATTAAGGCGAAACAATCATACAAGTTAAATGTTTATCTGTAACATTACCTAATTCATGTCTAAAACAGAAAGATTAAGAATCGGACGTATCTGGAGAAGCGGTACTGTCACTTGGGACCAATAGCTGAACTTTGAGAGTATATATCTTGTAGCCAGCCGGAGTAAACTTAAGCTGCGCCGTCTACCATCTTCTTTTGACACTATGCACAAAATGCTGTTAGAGAACAAAGCAGTCATTGCAATAGTCAATGCTAACAGAATGCATTTATTTTCTGTTTGGTCACTATTTGGTATCACAACGCACATCGTGGCAAGTAAGCATTTGGTATTTTTTTGGGCACGGTAACACATTTCGTTTTTTAGTACTGATAATAAGTGTAGCTCGCGATCACTTGTGATGTGCAGCTTTTAAAACAATAAACAGCAGAATTTTGGTTCGAGAACAAAGTGAGAATTTTCCAGTTCAAATGTCAAGCGGTCACCAATCGATTACTTAATGTTTCTGAACTAATCCTTATATGGTATATTTTGTTTCATAACATTTCGAATGCTTTGTTCAGTACACCAAATTTATGTTCTATTATATGTTGACGGATGATTGGTACGTCGACCAGGCGATTGTCAATCGCAAAAAGAGATAGTAGAGGGCGCACCTAAAGTTTGCTCACGGATAACCCAGCAATTATATGTATGCTAAACAATGATGCAAACTAATCGACAGCTAACGAATTATTGTGTGAAAGAGAAAAATTTTATCGCATTTTCAGCCAAATTTTATAAACATTTCAAAACTGGGAGCGTATCTGGGGCCTAGACGCATAGTAATGTTACTCCCGTAGCGACGGGAAACATGGCGAGGGTACCTAGGTTAGGCCTAAGTTCATTAAGCGTTTGAGGTCCCAACCTGAGCTTGCTTTCCTAGAGTTCCCTTCAGATTTCCCACAAATGCACCAACAATAAAAAATTAAGATGAATATGAAGGCCATTATCAACTCATTTCAAAACAATAGGACCATCATTCCTGGCTCCAATTACCAAAATCGCGGAAAATTGTAAAATATACAAATCAATTTAACTTTCAAGAAATAGACACATCATACAATGCCAAGAGTCATTTGTTGTGTTGTGTTAGGTATTGGATACACCACGCAAATACCATTGCGTGTATCATTATATTCAGTATTCGAAAAATTCAGACACTCTACCTACCTTACAGCTAAATTGAAAAATAGGAAAATTTCAATGTTTGTCGGCGAAAACGGAGAACGTATATATTCTTCGTAGCTCTAAAACTCAATGTAGGGCTAAAACAATTAAGCAAAAGTGTTTAATAGGATCAGTAAGGCCCAAAGTGGGTCTATCGCTCGCATCCAATACGCATGAAACACAGTTTGTCAAATAGGGTGTCATTAAGGCCCAAAGTGGGTCTATCGCTCGCATCCAATACGCATGAAACACAGTTTGTCAAATAGGGTGTCATTAAGGCCCAAAGTGGGTCTATCGTCTTCATCCAATACGCATGGAACACAGTTTGTCAAGAGGGTGTCATTAAGGCCCAAAGTGCTGATTGCCGCATCCAATACGCATGAAACACAGTTTGTCAAATAGGGTGTCATTAAGGCCCAAAGTGGGTCTATCGCTCGCATCCAATACGCATGAAACACAGTTTGTCAAATAGGGTGTCATTAAGGCCCAAAGTGGGTCTATCGCTCGCATCCAATACGCATGAAACACAGTTTGTCAAATAGGGTGTCATTAAGGCCCAGAGTGGTGTCATTGCCGATTCAATACGCATGAAACACAGTTTGTCAAATAGGGTGTCATTAAGGCCCAAAGTGGGTCTATCGCTCGCATCCAATACGCATGAAACACAGTTTGTCAAATAGGGTCAGTAAAGCCCAAAGTGGGTCTATCGCTCGCATCCAATACGCATGAAACACAGTTTGTCAAATAGGGTCAGTAAGGCCCAAAGTGGGTCTATCGCTCGCATCCAATACGCATGAAACACAGTTTGTCAAATAGGGTGTCATTAAGGCCCAAAGTGGGTCTATCGCTCGCATCCAATACGCATGAAACACAGTTTGTCAAATAGGGTGTCATTAAGGCCCAAAGTGGGTCTATCGCTCGCATCCAATACGCATGAAGCACAGTTTGTCAAATAGGGTGTCATTATGGCCCAAAGTGGGTCTATCGCTCGCATCCAATACGCATGAAACACAGTTTGTCAAATAGGGTCAGTAAGGCCCAAAGCGGGCTATCGCTCGCATCCAATACGCATGAAACACAGTTTGTCAAATAGGGTGTCATTAAGGCCCAAAGTGGGTCTACTGCGTCAGCCATCCAATACGCATGTAAACACCAAGTTTGTGAAATAGGTGTTATTAAGGCCCAAAAGTGGGTTTATCGCTTGCATCCCAGTATGCATGAAACACAGTTTGTCAAATGAGGTTCAGTAAACTCCAAAGTGGGTCTAATCGCTTATTTAATAGCCATGAAATTAAGAGTCTCTGCCTAGATGGTGAGAAAGGCACAAAGTGGGTCTATCGCTCGCATCCAATACGCATGAAACACAGTTTGTCAAATAGGGTCAGTAAGGCCCAAAGTGGGTCTATCGCTCGCATCCAATACGCATGAAACACAGTTTGTCACAATTATATACCTATAATAAATTTAGCTTTTTTTTGGAATTTTATAAACTTTGGCTAAAATAGCCAAACATTCATGATGAGGTCCGAGGTCCCATGGAGAGGGTGGTAGCCCGTGGCTGGGGTGGAGGAGATGGTTAACCCTTCGGCCTCCCAAGGGGAAACCAGCTGGTCCGCACCAGGGAGGCGTTCGACCAGATGGGTATGACTTTTCGAATATTTGAGGACTCAAAATTGTTCTAAATATTTGTCAATTTTTTCCCCATTTTTGGCAATTGTCACCTGATTTTTGCCTCTGCGGGATAGGCTACAGCTAAGCGATCGGACGTCTCTGGGGAAGCGATAATCCCCCTCCTATGAGCATGCATGCTAATAGCTCAAAACGAATGCTGTAACAATATATACCAGTTTGAGTTATCGAAAAGCACATTCTGATTAGTGTTGTCTATTATTGATCCGGCGCATTTGGAAAAGACTTATAGACTTAAAATATATTGGAAAATCATATGGCAAAATTTAGGTTGACATCAAATAATGTTACTAAAACCATCATCCGATAAATGCGTGTGTTTGAACAGAGGCCGCGCTTACTTGCCAAGAGATTCGGATCAGAGCAACAAATAACAACAACCCAATCGCGAGTGATTACAATTTTCGTTCCAGACGATGCAAGTTTACTCAACGCAGTGAATACGATTGCAGCTGAAACGAGGCTAAAGTTTGCTGCATTGTCGGACGACAGGATTTCGTCCCAGTAAAGAAGCGAGACCAGCGTTCCTGCAAAACCAAAAAATAAGATATTTCGATAAAAAACATTATAGGAAAGGTTATCATCGTTCTATAAACGAGACCGCGTAAACGTGCATTTCGCCGCGACAGCCCCGACCAAAGAGCAAAAGCGCATCTCAACAGACGCCCAGTAAAGGGTATAGATGTACCGGAACAAAAAAAGACCAAAACATATAGGAAAGGTCATATCTAAAAAGAGACGCGAAAAAGCGTGAATTACAATTTTCGTTCCAGTCGATGCAAGTTTACTCAACGCCGTGAAAATACGATTGTAGCTGAAACGAGGCTAAAGTTTGCTGCATTGTCGGACGACAGGATTTCGTCCCAGTAAAGAAGCGAGACCAGCGTTCCTGCAAAATCAAAAATAAGATATTTCAATGAAAAACATTATAGGAAAGGTTATCATCATTCTATAAACTAGACCGCGTAAAAGCGTGAATTACAATTTTCGTTTTTCTCCAGACGATGCATAAGTTTACTCAACGCAGTTGAATACGATTGCAGGGGCTAAAGTTTGCTGCATTGTCGGTACTGCACTTGTAGTAAAGAAGTGAGCCAGTGTTTGTAAATAAAATGAGATATTTGAAAAGAAGACATACAGAAACGAGGCTAAAGTTTACATGTTCGTCTAAATGGAAGTTTACGCAGTGAAAACAAGCAGCGAAACGAGCTAAAGTCGCATTGTCGGACGACAGGATTTCATCCCAGTAAAGAAGCGAGACCAGCGTTCCTGCAAAATCAAAAATGAGATATTTCAATAAAAAACATTATAGGAAAGGTTATCATCATTTCTATAAACGAGACCGCGTAAAAGCGTGAATTACAATTTTCGTTCCAGACGATGCAAGTTTACTCAACGCAGTGAATACGATTGCAGCTGAAACGAGGCTAAAGTTTGCTGCTTTTTCGGACGACAGGATTTCTTCCCAGTAAAGAAGCGAGACCAGCGTTCCTGCAAAATCAAAAATGAGATATTTCAATAAAAAAACATTATAGGAAAGGTTATCATCATTCTATAAAAACGCGGAAAGTGGTAATCGAGTTCGCCAAGCACCACCGCGTAAACGATTGTGAAACGAGGCTAAAGTTTGCTGCATTGTCGGACGACAGGATTTCGTCCCAGTAAAGAAGCGAGACAGCGTGGAATTACAATTTTAGTTCCAGACTGAAAGGTCCTCAACGAGACCGCGAAAAGCGGCTTCGCAGACGATGCAAGTTTACTCAACGCAGTGAATACGATTGGAGCTGAAACGAGGCTGAAACTTCGCTGCATTTGTCGGACGACAGGATCTCGTCCCAGTAAAGAAGCGAGACCGGCGTTCCTGCAAAATCAAAAATAAGATATTTCAATAAAAAAAAATAGGGGAGAGGAAAAGGTGATAATCTTCAGACGTAGGCAAGTTTACTTGGCAGTGAATAGGAGAGGAAACGAGGCTAGGCGGCAGTCGGACGACAGGATCGCCCGAAAGAGCGAGACCAGCGCGGCGACGGACGTCCCAGTAAAGAAGCGAGACCAGCGTTCCTGCAAAATCAAAAATAAGATATTTCAATAAAAAAACATTATAGGAAAGGTTATCATCATTCTATAAACGAGACCGCGTAAAAGCGTGAATTACAATTTTCGTTCCAGACGATGCAAGTCTACTCAACGCAGTGAATACAATTGCAGCTGAAACGAGGCTAAAGTTTGCTGCATTGTCGGACGACAGGATTTCGTCCCAGTAAAGAAGCGAGACCAGCGTTCCTGCAAAATCAAAAATAAGATATTTCAATAAAAAAACATTATAGGAAAGGTTATCATCATTCTATAAACGAGACCGCGTAAAAGCGTGAATTACAATTTTCGTTCCAGAATATGCAAGTTTATCAACGCAGTGGATACGATTGCAGCTGAAACGAGGCTAAAGTTTGCTGCATTGTCGGACGACAGGATTTCGTCCCAGTAAAGAAGCGAGACCAGCGTTCCTGCAAAATCAAAAATAAGATATTTCAATAAAAAAACATTATAGGAAAGGTTATCATCATTCTATAAACGAGACCGCGTAAAAGCGTGAATTACAATTTTCGTTCCAGAATATGCAAGTTTACTCAACGCAGTGAATACGATTGCAGCTGAAACGAGGCTAAAGTTTGCTGCATTGTCGGACGACAGGATTTCGTCCCAGTAAAGAAGCGAGACCAGCGTTCCTGCAAAATCAAAAATAAGATATTTCAATAAAAAAACATTATAGGAAAGGTTATCATCATTCTATAAACGAGACCGCGTAAAAGCGTGAATTACAATTTTCGTTCCAGACGATGCAAGTTTACTCAACGCAGTGAATACGATTGCAGCTGAAACGAGGCTAAAGTTTGCTGCATTGTCGGACGACAGGATTTCGTCCCAGTAAAGAAGCGAGACCAGCGTTCCTGCAAAATCAAAAATAAGATATTTCAATAAAAAAAAACATTATAGGAAAGGTTATCATCATTCTATAAACGAGACCGCGTAAAAGCGTGAATTACAATTTTCGTTCCAGACGATGCAAGTTTACTCAACGCAGTGAATAGGATTGCAGCTGAAACGAGGCTAAAGTTTGCTGCATTGTCGGACGACAGGATTTCGTCCCAGTAAAGAAGCGAGACCAGCGGTTCCTCCCGAAAGAAGCGAGACATTTCCCGCAAAATCAAAAATAAGATATTTCAATAAAAAAACATTATAGGAAAGGTTATCATCATTCTATAAACGAGACCGCGTAAAAGCGTGAATTACAATTTTCGTTCCAGACGATGCAAGTTTACTCAACGCAGTGAATACGATTGCAGCTGAAACGAGGCTAAAGTTTGCTGCATTGTCGGATGACAGGGGATTTCGTCCCAGTAAAGAAGCGAGACCAGCGTTCCTGCAAAATCAAAAATAAGATATTTCAATAAAAAACATTATAGGAAAGGTTATCATCATTCTATAAACGAGACCGCGTAAAAGCGTGAATTACAATTTTCGTTCCAGACGATGCAAGTTTACTCAACGCAGTGAATACGATTGCAGCTGAAACGAGGCTAAAGTTTGCTGCATTGTCGGACGACAGGATTTCGTCCCAGTAAAGAAGCGAGACCAGCGTTCCTGCAAAACCAAAAAATAAGATATTTCGATAAAAAACATTATAGGAAAGGTTATCATCGTTCTATAAACGAGACCGCGTAAAAGCGTGAATTCAGAAATGAGAAACATCGACTTTGGAGCTCAAAACACGCGATGGAAATTGGCGTAAAAAAACTTACATAACTTTATTATCATGCACAGAATACGTAACGACGCCGAGTAGAGAAGATTATTTACATGACCAATGCTGTCCCAGATGTTTTAATAGTATAATTAGGACAATTCATGTCTGAAACATTCTATAGGCGGCGTCTGCGAAGCAAAATGTTGGTAGCTGTCTCTATAGCGTCACTAAAGTTAGTTAGACGGCGTCTGCGAAGCAAAATGTTGGTAGCTGTCTCTATAGCGTCACTAAAGTTAGTTAGACGGCGTCTGCGAAGCAAAATGTTGGTAGCTGTCTCTATAGCGTCACTAAAGTTAGTTAGACGCCGAGTTTCGCTATATATTTGGTACATAATTTGGTTATAGTGCGTGTGTACGCTAGTGCACATGGTATGTGGAAAATAATTGATCTGATGGGGTCCTGTGATGTACGGATAATGTACTAGTCTGGATAGGGACCGGGGTTCTTACCACGACTGGTCGGGCCTTTCCTAGACTCCTCCCATACCGAAATTGGTTAATTTTGAAGTCAAATTCGAGCCGCATTGACGAGCTGAGTCGAATTGTGGTAAAATCAGCGCAATCGCTTCATGGGTTAACGACTTAGGCTACACTTACGCTTAGCCTTAGGCCTAGGATTTTACATAGAGAGCTTTGGGAATCCAAAAAATGGAAAAAAAATTGTCATGAATTTTGCGAAATAGGTATTTTGAGCTGAGTCGAATGGTACCAAAATTTCCGCTGCATCTTCAAAATTGACTAATTTCGGACTTGGTGGATTGCACAGACTGCTTGAGGATGTTTTCATTTTAATTGGAGAACCCGACATGATCGTCTGCATTGGAGTATCGTACCGAAGCGAAGCCGACTTCAACAAGTTCTAGCTCCACGATTTCACATTGGAGTCAATCTAATTTCTCACTACGCCAGCACATATAGAATAAGTATTGGCCAATTTGATTAGGACTTTCGGTGAAGTGATAGCAGTGCCGACGTTAGGGTCTCCCGTAGCCCCAAATTGGATTGGGCTACTCACAAAATAAAATATTTTTGGCGCATAGCGCATAAAATCACCTCGAATACCATGAATGGACATGGGTCACCTAGTAGTGTAATAACCCACGACCCAGGGTGATCCATAGAAATCTTTACCACAATATTTTGCAGACCAATGGATGAACCACCGATAAAAAGACACCCGTCAATGACCCGCCTAAAATATCAATGCCTAGCACTTCTACATAAAAACCAATATATATCTATTTCATGGTATTCAAAGTGCTTCAGTTTCGGAATCTGTTAAAATGTAGAAAATGCAAAATTCTATCTTGTGAAAAATGGTTGTCACATTTTATTTTTCAAACGATTAAATAAGAAAAAGTATAATTACCGTTCGAGTTACCCTAGGTAATAAAAACCATAAACTCATTTGTGGACAAAAAATTAGCAAGGTAAATTTAAAATCAGGCAAAGCCCGAAATTTTGCAAATGGGCACGAAACGAAACTATAATTTCTGTTGAAAGTTATAATTTATAAATTTTGATAGTTTCCGTCTTTTGAAGGAAGAAATAAAGGTTTCGATGGTTTGATATGGGTTGAAGATGTCCCTATTGTCTTTTTTTCGAAAATATTGAGTATTTTAGTACCCTGAAAAGGGTTCCAGCAGCTAAATTTAGAACCTCGTAATGGTCGCTAGCCGAAGACTAGAGTCAAACTAGTTTGGCTTTGCTTGTTTATCATATAACTGATTAATAAAATTTCCAAAATCTTGATCCTAAAAATGCCCTATTAAAAATTACCATGGGATTGGGTTGATAATTTCTGATAGGATAAATGTAGCAATAGGCTTGAGATATTGCCGCGAAAAGTTTCGCGATGTATCGTAAGCAGTTCACTCTTGTAATGCCCATTTGTTTCCTGCTATTTATTTTCACTAAAGCAATTTACTATTTACCAGCCCGATATCAAACCAGACCTCTAGCTAACAAGACTATCGCTCAGGGCCGTCGTAAGCAGTTCACTCTTGTAATGCCCATTTGTTTCCTGCTATTTATTTTCACTAAAGCAATTTACTATTTACCAGCCCGATATCAAACCAGACCTCTAGCTAACAAGACTATCGCTCAGGGCCGTCGTAAGCAGTTCACTCTTGTAATACCCATTTGTTTCCTGCTATTTATTTTCACTAAAGCAATTTACTATTTACCAGCCCGATATCAAAGCAGACCTCTAGCTAACAAGACTATCGCTCACCGCCGGCGCTAGCGTGTGAGTGCCTCCCAAACGATGACATGGCTGAACTCTTCCAAACTATAGTGTGAGTAATAAGCCTAGTGACCCCTGGTGGAGTATTTAATTCATAGTATTTTATTTTCGAAATTTTTAGAAAATAAATTTAAACACTAGTCCGGTCTTAGTAATTGAAAAAAATTAAGAATTAAAGAAATTAAAATAAATTAAATTAAAGAAATTAAATGAAATTGAATGAAATTAAGAATATCCTAGAAGGGGGTGCGTCCTCCTTCTGGGAGCACAAAAGTTGCAAATTTCAAAATATCGGGCTCGTATAACGTGTTGTATTCGATAAGAACGTACGGTGGGTCATTGGTCGTGGGTCGCTTTTTCGGTGGGTCACCTTGAGACGTGGGTCAAACACAATGATTCTTGAATCACGTTGCCATGAGTCCACTCAGACGAATTTAATTTCCAGATTGTGGTTTGTCTGGTAGATTTTGATGAAAATGCACCAACACGTAAGCAATGCAGTGTAACCTTAGTATTTGCTTTATTTTAGCTATATAAATAACATTACTAACAGAGCAGCACGAGCTGACTCGAAAACAATTTCGTGATTTTACAAAGGATAAGTTGTTAATGTTAGAGTATTTTATTGATATTTAAGAATTCGTTGCTTTTTTTTAAATGTAAAGAGACTATTAGATAATTCCAGACTTGAAATCAGTGCCCAATATTTTTTATTAAAATAAAACTTCAGCTCAATTTTAGCTATGTATTGCTGTGAAAAGTAAAAGTTTATGCATTTTGCCACATCATTCCACACGAGTTTGACACAATTATACGTCAAAGTTCGTATTGGATTTTGCTTCGTTAGTTCGTATTTTGACAAAATTATGCATATTTTTGACTTAACAAAAAAAGTGGGAGGTAATTTTTAATAGGGCATTTTTAGGATCAAGATTTTGGAAATTTTATTAATCAGTTATATGAGATAACAAAGCAAAGTGAAACGGAGTTTGACTCTAGTCTTCGGCTAGCGACCATTACGAGGTTCTAAATTTAGCTGCTGGAACCCTTTTCAGGGTACTAAAATACTCAATATTTTCGAAAAAAAGACAATAGGGACATCTTCAACCCATATCAAACCATCGAAACCTTTATTTCTTCCTTCAAAAGACGGAAACTATCAAAATTTATAAATTATAACTTTCAACAGAAATTATAGTTTCGTTTCGTGCCGTTAGGAAAATTTTGGGCTTTCCTCAATTTTAAATTTACCTTGCTAATTTTTTGTCCACAAATGAGTTTATGGTTTTTATTACCTAGGGTAACTCGAACGGTAATTATACTTTTTCTTATTTAATCGTTTGAAAAATAAAATGTGACAACCATTTTTCACAACAGAGTATTTCTGACAATTTTCCGACATTGATATATTCCCAAAACTGAAGCACTTTGACAACCATGAAATAGATATATATCGGTTTTTATGAGAGTGCTAGGCATTGATATTTTAGGCGGGTCATTGACGGGTGTCTTTTTATCGGTGGTTCATCCATTGGTCTGCAAAATATTGTGGTAAAGATTTCTATGGATCACCCTGGGTCGTGGGTTATTACACTACTAGGTGACCCATGTCCATTCATGGTATTCGAGGTGATTTTATGCGCTATGCGCCAAAAATATTTTATTTTGTGAGTAGCCCAATCCAATTTGGGGCTACGGGAGACCCTAACGTCGGCACTGCTATCACTTCACCGAAAGTCCTAATCAAATTGGCCAATACTTATTCTATATGTGCTGGCGTAGTGAGAAATTAGATTGACTCCAATGTGAAATCGTGGAGCTAGAACTTGTTGAAGTCGGCTTCGCTTCGGTACGATACTCCAATGCAGACGATCATGTCGGGTTCTCCAATTAAAATGAAAACATCCTCAAGCAGTCTGTGCAATCCACCAAGTCCGAAATTAGTCAATTTTGAAGATGCAGCGGAAATTTTGGTACCATTCGACTCAGCTCAAAATACCTATTTCGCAAAATTCATGACAATTTTTTTTCCATTTTTTGGATTCCCAAAGCTCTCTATGTAAAATCCTAGGCCTAAGGCTAAGCGTAAGTGTAGCCTAAGTCGTTAACCCATGAAGCGATTGCGGTTATTTTACCACAATTCGACTCAGCTCGTCAATGCGGCTCGAATTTGACTTCAAAATTAACCAATTGGGTTGTGAAGGAGCTCAGGAAAGGCCCGACCGGTCGTGGTAAGAAAACCCGGTCCCTACCGCGCGGGCGGGGGAGGAGGGGCGGGGGGGGGGGCGTGGGGGGGGCCGGGGGGGTTTTTTCGTTCCGTTTTACTACGATTTTCTCATTCGAATTGCCTTACGCGGTCTCGTTTATAGAATGATGATAACCTTTCCTATAATGTTTTTTTTATTCTGAAATATCTTATTTTTGATTTTGCAGGAACGCTGGTCTCGCTTCTTTACTGGGACGAAATCCTGTCGTCCGACAATGCAGCAAACTTTAGCCTCGTTTCAGCTGCAATCGTATTCACTGCGTTGAGTAAACTTGCATCGTCTGGAACGAAAATTGTAATTCACGCTTTTACGCGGTCTCGTTTATAGAATGATGATAACCTTTCCTATAATGTTTTTTTATTGAAATATCTTATTTTTGATTTTGCAGGAACGCTGGTCTCGCTTCTTTACTGGGACGAAATCCTGTCGTCCGACAATGCAGCAAACTTTAGCCTCGTTTCAGCTGCAATCGTATTCACTGCGTTGAGTAAACTTGCATCGTCTGGAACGAAAATTGTAATTCACGCTTTTACGCGGTCTCGTTTATAGAATGATGATAACCTTTCCTATAATGTTTTTTTTATTGAAATATCTTATTTTTGATTTTGCAGGAACGCTGGTCTCGCTTCTTTACTGGGACGAAATCCTGTCGTCCGACAATGCAGCAAACTTTAGCCTCGTTTCAGCTGCAATCGTATTCACTGCGTTGAGTAAACTTGCATCGTCTGGAACGAAAATTGTAATTCACGCTTTTACGCGGTCTCGTTTATAGAATGATGATAACCTTTCCTATAATGTTTTTTTATTGAAATATCTTATTTTTGATTTTGCAGGAACGCTGGTCTCGCTTCTTTACTGGGACGAAATCCTGTCGTCCGACAATGCAGCAAACTTTAGCCTCGTTTCAGCTGCAATCGTATTCACTGCGTTGAGTAAACTTGCATCGTCTGGAACGAAAATTGTAATTCACGCTTTTACGCGGTCTCGTTTATAGAATGATGATAACCTTTCCTATAATGTTTTTTTATTGAAATATCTTATTTTTGATTTTGCAGGAACGCTGGTCTCGCTTCTTTACTGGGACGAAATCCTGTCGTCCGACAATGCAGCAAACTTTAGCCTCGTTTCAGCTGCAATCGTATTCACTGCGTTGAGTAAACTTGCATCGTCTGGAACGAAAATTGTAATTCACGCTTTTACGCGGTCTCGTTTATAGAATGATGATAACCTTTCCTATAATGTTTTTTTATTGAAATATCTTATTTTTGATTTTGCAGGAACGCTGGTCTCGCTTCTTTACTGGGACGAAATCCTGTCGTCCGACAATGCAGCAAACTTTAGCCTCGTTTCAGCTGCAATTGTATTCACTGCGTTGAGTAAACTTGCATCGTCTGGAACGAAAATTGTAATTCACGCTTTTACGCGGTCTCGTTTATAGAATGATGATAACCTTTCCTATAATGTTTTTTTTATTGAAATATCTTATTTTTGATTTTGCAGGAACGCTGGTCTCGCTTCTTTACTGGGACGAAATCCTGTCGTCCGACAATGCAGCAAACTTTAGCCTCGTTTCAGCTGCAATTGTATTCACTGCGTTGAGTAAACTTGCATCGTCTGGAACGAAAATTGTAATTCACGCTTTTACGCGGTCTCGTTTATAGAATGATGATAACCTTTCCTATAATGTTTTTTATTGAAATATCTTATTT
Organism: Trileptium ribeirensis; assembly: GCA_030248225.1. NCBI lineage: Eukaryota > Metazoa > Nematoda > Enoplea > Enoplida > Thoracostomopsidae > Trileptium > Trileptium ribeirensis. The sequence goes on along the minus strand of JASANE010019905.1, from coordinate 23,152 downwards.
TTGATTTTGCAGGAACGCTGGTCTCGCTTCTTTACTGGGACGAAATCCTGTCGTCCGACAATGCAGCAAACTTTAGCCTCGTTTCAGCTGCAATCGTATTCACTGCGTTGAGTAAACTTGCATCGTCTGGAACGAAAATTGTAATTCACGCTTTTACGCGGTCTCGTTTATAGAATGATGATAACCTTTCCTATAATGTTTTTTTATTGAAATATCTTATTTTTGATTTTGCAGGAACGCTGGTCTCGCTTCTTTACTGGGACGAAATCCTGTCGTCCGACAATGCAGCAAACTTTAGCCTCGTTTCAGCTGCAATCGTATTCACTGCGTTGAGTAAACTTGCATCGTCTGGAACGAAAATTGTAATTCACGCTTTTACGCGGTCTCGTTTATAGAATGATGATAACCTTTCCTATAATGTTTTTTTATTGAAATATCTTATTTTTGATTTTGCAGGAACGCTGGTCTCGCTTCTTTACTGGGACGAAATCCTGTCGTCCGACAATGCAGCAAACTTTAGCCTCGTTTCAGCTGCAATCGTATTCACTGCGTTGAGTAAACTTGCATCGTCTGGAACGAAAATTGTAATTCACGCTTTTACGCGGTCTCGTTTATAGAATGATGATAACCTTTCCTATAATGTTTTTTTATTGAAATATCTTATTTTTGATTTTGCAGGAACGCTGGTCTCGCTTCTTTACTGGGACGAAATCCTGTCGTCCGACAATGCAGCAAACTTTAGCCTCGTTTCAGCTGCAATCGTATTCACTGCGTTGAGTAAACTTGCATCGTCTGGAACGAAAATTGTAATTCACGCTTTTACGCGGTCTCGTTTATAGAATGATGATAACCTTTCCTATAATGTTTTTTTATTGAAATATCTTATTTTTGATTTTGCAGGAACGCTGGTCTCGCTTCTTTACTGGGACGAAATCCTGTCGTCCGACAATGCAGCAAACTTTAGCCTCGTTTCAGCTGCAATCGTATTCACTGCGTTGAGTAAACTTGCATCGTCTGGAACGAAAATTGTAATTCACGCTTTTACGCGGTCTCGTTTATAGAATGATGATAACCTTTCCTATAATGTTTTTTTATTGAAATATCTCATTTTTGATTTTGCAGGAACGCTGGTCTCGCTTCTTTACTGGGACGAAATCCTGTCGTCCGACAATGCAGCAAACTTTAGCCTCGTTTCAGCTGCAATCGTATTCACTGCGTTGAGTAAACTTGCATCGTCTGGAACGAAAATTGTAATTCACGCTTTTACGCGGTCTCGTTTATAGAATGATGATAACCTTTCCTATAATGTTTTGAGCCTGGGACGTTGGACAAGATAACGTGGGCACGTGGACTAAACAATTCACTCAATTGTTTCAAGACATTAAGCGTAAATTTCCCGACCGAGGACAAAAGTCCGTAATGCCCACTACCCGTCGGAACTGTTAGAAACAGATGCCTGGGAGACAGGCCCCAGCGACAATCCACCTGCGGAACCTCAGGTCACGGAACCATATATTGGTTTCCTTTGCAGGTGGGTGGAAAGGCAATTATCACAAAGAGCAGGGAGCCCTGGAAAAGGGAATAGGGGACAATTACAAATGGACTATGAACCTAGGGTTATATAGTGTACATTTATTGTAATCTGGTGTATCTTACCATTCATGTTGTTATATTATATTTGCTTGTGCTTATCAACGTAAGCATGTCACAGCAAAAGGAGACTTCGGCCACGAGAGCATCCAACTAAAGCTTTCAAACCCAGGTAAAAGGTCCTTTTTCCCCTGAAAATATAGGAGGAGGACTTAGGGTCGTAAGAATCGTAGGAACTTTATCGGAATCACCATATCAACAAAGCACAGCCAACATCCCTCACAAAAATAATTTACCGAACAGATAAACTAAGCCAAAAGCAATAAGCGTTCGTGTAACACTTAGTGATACACTATCTGTATATATAGGTTAATTTATTTTGGGGTCTTTGTCTTCTTTTCCTTCTTGGGTCCTCGGGTATTAGTCATCCTGCACCTCCTTTTTGATAAGGGATCCCGACAGGGATCCCGATGTAAGAGAAAAATGGTGACAATCAACCGGACACATACAGACATTACTTCAAACCCGTATATCTAAGTCCGAAAATTTCCATTTAAAAATATAAGAGATGTAACAGGGCCGCTTCGGCCCTGTCACGGGCATTTCAGGACTTTTGCACTGAAAATTTGGATCGGGACGCGTTGGTACATAGCTGCTCATACATACAAGGGTCGCATTGTGTCAGTCGATCATTTTGTACAAAATATTGCTCATAATAATTCGCTTACATCAACGAGATTTTGTATAAAAGTGTCAATTATAGTAATAAAACATTTTGTATAAAAGTGTCAGTTATATTAATAAAACATTTTGTATAAAAGTCTCAGTTATATTAATGAAACATTTTGTATAAAAGTGTCAATTATATTAATGCAACATTTTGTATAAAAGTGTTAATTATATTAATGAAACATTTTGTATAAAAGTGTCAATTATATTAGTGAAACATTTTGTATAAAAGTGTCATTTATATTAATGCAACGTTTTGTATAAAAGTGTTAATTATAGTAACGCAACATTTTGTATAAAAGTGTCACTTGTATTGATGAAACATTTTGTATGAATGTGCCGTTTGTATAACTGTGTCGTTTGGATTAATGGATCATTTTGTATCGCTGTAATTTACGAATTTGTTAGGGACGAGTGTTCCAATCAGCCCAAATTATGAGGGAATGAGCCCCCCCCAACCGACCTGTATGACCGAAAATAGAGCTTTAAGTCGACGACAGTTGGAAAGCGGTCGAAAACCCAACCGGTAGGCGTCATGTGTTATAGGATTGACGGTCACGACCGTCCGGGAATAGGAGGCCCCTGGCTGCACGTTCGAGAAAACACGTTTGTTAAGACTGAAATCAAAAATATTAAATTTACTTGGTTTTAGCAACATACTACGTAATGGTTACAGAAAACAGCAAGTCGAAACAAGCGGAAATCGCATTTTGGTAGCTCTTGTAACAATAAGGGACGACGAGTGTCGAGCTCGTTCGAAGGCCCGTCACCGTCTACGGTATCCTGGTACGGAGAATAACCAGAGCAGGCTGGTAAAACACTATGGGAATTACAAAGGGACATCCAAAGGCACTCCGGACAACGCCGGATCTTCGCCTGTAATACGCAGAGACAATCGCTACTTACGCTAGGTAGGATTGTCGCCGTGGAACTCGGACTATCACTTTCCATGCTATTAGGACATATCATATATAGAATATGTATATGTATCTATTTATGTGTGTGTCCTGTGGACAACTTTTTAGGCACAACCGCCTTGTTTCGGTGGCCTATTGCAGTATGAAACCAATACAAAACCCCACTTTCCGACATTCCCGTCGCCATACCCCGCGTCAGATCCGGCGCATGCGACCCCTCGTTTTGTTCGTCGCGACTAGTTGAATCCAAATATACGTGTCGAACCTCCGCCCGAATCCCTGCTGACTCGCTGCAGTCACTCAAAAGTGCCTAGAAAGCTGCTGCCAACTGCTGATGGGCGCCGACAAATCGAGATTTTTCCCTCCACTCTAAAATGGGCGAACCGCCACTCATTGGATTCGCCTCGATGAGACATTTCCAAAAATACCCGGTGGGTTTCGATCCGCCGCCCCGTTAACCCGGACGACCAACAAACGCGCCCCCACCGTAGCCATCACCTTTCTGTCGCTCAGGACGCCAGTGTGTCTACTGTGTGTAGTATGTGTATGTGTCTGTGTGTATGTATGTATACTTCTATATATATTATATTTACATGTAAGGAATATGTATGTATATATATATATATATATATAAGGACATGGAAAAAATGGACGAACGAGTACACCACATACTAAAATTTGCTAAATTTCAGAGTTTTACGGACGGACAAAGTATGGACGGACAGGACGAACGGGGGGCGACTTTAGGGCCCTCCCACGAACTCTAGGGGCCTTGAAGCAGGACCCCTGACCGGTCAGGAGTAGGTTAAGGTTAGCCCCGTCTCTGGTCTCGAGACGAACGTTCTCCCGACGCCGGTTCCCCCCCGGCGAGACTTCGAAGTACCGGCATTCGCGTACAAATTTCAGATTAGCTCGGTTCTTTTCGACGTTTTTGACTGTCCTCATGAACGAGGGTCATCTGCTAAGTTAGATTTAGCCTAATTAGGATGGCGGCAAGCTGAGGACAACAAAGACCAAGTCGATCGCCGCCGAGTTAGGACGAGTTGGGAAGGTTGAACAATCAAAATTCAAACAGATTGGCACGCTAATTGAGGTTGAAGAAGGAAGTTGCGTGTCCCGAAAGTAGTCGCGATAATCTAAGTTGAGTTGGGACCGGAAATTGTTCGAACATTGCGAGTTTAGGATCCGATTTCGCTGGACATCTGGCGATGAGGACGGGAAATAGAGACTTTAAAATCTACTTTTCTTGAAAAAATTTGGACAAAAATCACAGATGGTCAACTTCCGAGTACTCGGAAGATTCAAACTTTAAGTCGGCAAATTTAATTGAAGCCGACTCTCTTTAAGGACATCGACGGTTTGCGGTAGCCGTCAAGATTCAACTTTCCGGAAGTGTCCCTAATTGGACACTGGACAGAAAACCCAAAAATGTGGGCGTTAAGAAATCGCCAACGATTGGACGGCGACAAAATCGCCATCCTAACATACAGGTAGAAATTTCGAGGTTACGACCAACGCGTCGAATCCTGAAATCAGTTTGACTTCGGCAGCGCGGAGTTCGGTCGACTCTACTGACCGGCTCCGACGCAGTACTTTTACGTGTTAATTGTTCCTTGTTTTCACTTGCTCGGTGGCTTTTCGTTATCCGCTTTTCGCTTCATATGGGATCGATCGTGAAAGATTTCCGCGCAGGTATACACCTCGCGAAGGGGGTTCAGCTGGTGCTGCCCCAGGGATCAAAGAATGTAAGTATGAGAAAGGATCGGCGTATGCAGGGGTCTAATTTCCCTGCTGTGTGAACTGTAACAGGCCGTTCGTCTAGGTACCCAGTGAATGTAGCGTGTCCCCTTTATATAAACAGACTCATTGCCTTTTGAAGTTCAACCCGTGGGTCCCGCCGAAATGCTACACACAGACCCCACTTAGAATATATATCTAGGATCGAATTCCGAAGTGGAAGCGCGAGATGACTTAGGGTACGTAGGTACCGAGCATGGGGAAGATTCACCAATCAAGTCGAAGTCAGTCTGATTCCCCGTGGTCTTAGGTAAGGCACAACGAAATGGACGCTTCACGTCCAGACTTTACATGATTTGCTTCTTTTGAGTTAGGTTCAACGAATTTTCCTGAGCCGACCACGGTAAAATTTCTTGAACGTGCATACCACGAAATAAGAACTTGTTCGATGATTTGTTTTGTTGGTTTTCCAAATTTGCAGCTTAGTGGACCGTTCAATGCTCATGCCGTGTTTGGACTTGGGCAGAAACGCAAATTAGGGACGGAGGACTAGCCTCCGTCGGGCTTTAGAAAGCCCTTAAAATTTCTTCTATTTCCTCGAGTTAAGAAAATTTGGAATCACAAAAGACTAAACAAATTCTAGGGACGCTAACTTGAGCTTAAGGTCTTTGCTGTTTTACGGAATGTTGTCTCGGAATCATCTTTGCTCAGTTGTTTGAATTCGACCTCGGGAGCACGTAGGCGACATTCTCGGTAGGCATCTCGGTTGTACACCCATTGCATTAGGGCGACTGACCGGAGTACTTGTACCCTGTCCCCGTGTGTTCAAAATAAGCTGGAGGCTCACGCCCCCAGCTGAGCAAAATTTAGTCGAACTCGGACGGTGACGATGGGGCATCGTTTGGCGGTAATACGCCAGTTTTGGACCCCAATAAGAATGCGATCAAAACAACTAAGCTTGCCGATGTTCGCTATTGCAATTCGCAATGGTTTTCCCTGGAGACCGTTGCCAAAAGAAAACAGAGTTAAAACTTTACCCCTGAACCTTTACTAGAATTCGCCTTTGCGGGAGAAACACTTTGTGTCCCCGCCTTCAAACAAAATTTTAGGACTTTCCAAAAATAAAGAAAACTTACCTCCTCGCCCTGGCCATTTCGGCCCCAAACCGGGCGAGTGCAAAACCCCTTTTTCTTTTTGGAGCGAGTTGATCGCTGAGTTTAGCCTGGTTTCACTATTTACCACGAGTGCCCGTTAGGCTATGTACTACGTATGCCAGGTTTCATCTTTTCTGTATTTTCAGTAGCAGCGAGCTGCATTTCCCGTACTATGAGTTGATCCTGCACGGAGAATTTAAGTCCGCTGCAGAATCTTGAGTCTTAACCATTCAGCCATAGGAACACACCAACATTTAGTATTAAGTTGGTGATAACTCAACTGCACAACACAGCAGTTGAGACACTGCATACAGCAGTGTAATAGGACGACAAAATCGTCGTTAGAGAGAGGCAAAGGACAAACGACACAGAGACAAACCAAGAGACGCAAAGGGCTGATCGCCCCTGTCCACAATGGCCCCAAAGGTAGTGGATGAGGCCGAGTCACTTCTTGGCTCGGTGCGTTGAGCTCGTAAAAAACTTGCCCCCACCAAAAGTCCAGCGGATACACCGAACTATATCCAATCAACCCGGCTTACAGCTGGGGGGCGGCCGTGAAACTTACCCAAAAGGGCGTGTCGTGTCATTCAACGTCACGACCGCGTTCCCCTACCCGAATGTACTGAATTTTACGCCCCCTCTTCCTTCATCTCTTGCTTCCCGTTCGGTCAGTCGTACCTTGGATAGACAAATTGATCAGAAACGATAGCGGACAATCGTTCGGTCGGCGTGATAATCGAATCCACATCGAATGTTTACCGGACCTCCGTATTGATATTGTTATTAGAGCAGAGTTCGTGGGCCCAAATCCCGTTTTCACTTTCACTTTTCCCAATGGCTTATTTTACTGGTAATCGTCGTAGGTTTGAGTTAGTACAGTAGGAGCATTTTCGGAAGCACTCTAGGACCCTTGCTTGCTACGCCCTATAGCTGAAACAATCGCTAACATTGACCTAAAGCAAGGATAACCGCCCCTAGTCCACGCACGCGCGTGGAGCTGCATGCTCCGTCCCTTTTGCCTATTTCAATGTCTTGCGCCCCATACTGTACAGAACTGAAGCGATTACCTCGAGCTGTCGTGAGGCTTCCCGACGCGTTCAGAGAACACTCGTCCCAGGATAAGCATTGATCATTACAATAAACCTTGCATTCTAATCATTGCGTTCAGACTTGTTCTACTCCGAGACGATAGGGACTTGTGTTTTTCTATGGTTTGTCCGTTCGGACGAGCAGGCCCTGTTCGCCATGGCTTGTGTGCGAGAATGTCGCAAGCCCTGACGAGCATGGCCTTCTATCAAATTTGTTTCACTTCTCGCTGGAATCAAAGAGTAAAATCTGCGGAATACAGTCAAAAAACTTAACCCGCCCTTGGCAACAATTTGAAAATTTCAATAGGGATTTTTGAATGCTTCCATCGAAATAGAATTTATTGAAAAACGCAGGCCACGTCATTGATAATCCGACATTAAACACTCAGGGCTCGTCGGAACCCTGTGGGGGCCACATAGGTCAATGCTCTAACACGGAGCATATCGCGATCTTAACTAGGTAAATCGTCTTGAGCTTCAAATTTCTAGAGACTTTTTCATATTCTATTTCAACACTTATTACACGAAAATAGAACCAAAACAACTTCCGATGAGTCTAAGATAGGGAATAGCGGCTAAGCTCCATGACCTGCGAGCAGGTGTCGGTGCTAGCCTCCCTGGGGGACCTCAGAAATCATACCCGATACTAGACACGTGCGCAACCTTTCGGGCGGGGTCCGAACACACCCCGGGAAGCGCGCCTGCGGCCTGCTAAGCTGCGTAGCTTCTTGGGTCTGACCAAGAATAGGTTTAAAATTTAGCATTCACGGTCCACCCTTGAGGTTACGATAGCCGGGGTCGTATGGTCATGGTGTTAGGAAGTTGCGTCATGCAGCTGCATCACCGGTTATTACATATGAATCTGTTTAAACCAACAGTTGTCTGATAACTATAAGACATCTATTGAACTATTATGTAATATTTGTATAATATTATAGTGCCGTCACATATATTGTTCTATATTATATTATGCGTATATACAATACAATATAGGTCGTATTCAACTTTAATTTAATTCAAGAGCATTAGAAATCCAAGACGTAATTTATATGTCTAACACAAATTCACTGCATTAATAAGACCAGTTGCGCATCGAATTCAAAATGAACATCCAGATAGGGGGAGGCGACTATACGGTATATGTCAGTAACAATTTATTTTAGCCAAAGATTGAATGGAATATGTGCCGTATTGGGGTTAAGATCTTCGCAGGGGGTCAGCCAGTCGGTGGGAAGGGCGTCGTCAGGGGCAAAAAGGTTGAATTTTTTAGTCTTAAAATCGCTCAAAATTTTCTCGCGATTTTTGCTATTATGTCACCGAGTTTTACCAATTTTCCAGCAATAATTGAAGATTTTTTACAATATTGCCCCAATTTTTTCTCATTTTTGTCTAATTTTGCCTATATTTGACAAAATTTTCAGTGCTTAGTCGGCGTGCGAAGAGGTGAGACGGACAAGGCAGGAGAGCCTAGCTTCAGAGAGAGATCAGGCTACCTGCAATAAGCGGATTTGCGTGGCACCGAGGAAGGTGGGACGGTAGGTCCGCGCCTGAGGTAGCGATAATCCCCTTTTCTATGCATATTTATGGTAATACACTCTTCTTTATATCACACATGGTATCGCATTTACGTTGCGACACGTAATTATTAACACTCGAAGGAGTACTGAAAACCATGCCATGTAGAGTGGTATTATATCCTTCGCCGAACCGAACATCGCCAGCCGAACCATGATTTCACAGTTTTCATTATGGTGATTTACAGTGCTATATTTGTGATAACAAAGATTTTCGAAATTTACAATGCGTAATGCACTCAATCGTATTTGTAACCGAAGTACCTTTTTGAAATACATCGTATCCCCTTGTACCCCATTTCATAAACAAGGCCGCATTTCGTTTTTTTCATTCTGATATAATTTGTTAAACTTGCGATCTTTGTATTATGTGTTCTTTTTAACGTCGCGGCAATAGCCAGAGATCGATATTGCTGCAGCAATATGAAAGCGGAGTCGTATTGACGCTACAATATAAATATTTTGTAATTGCTACCTCTATGCTGCAGAATATGTATTGTAGCAACAATGCCTGTAATCGTATCGTTGGTACAATAGCAGCACGCTGTCGCCGCAGCAATAAATCTACGGTTGTAATGCAGTGCAATAGCAACAAATATTATTGTAGCAGCAATATGTTTAGCCATTGCTATTGATCGCACAATATCTATAATTACATAGTGCCATGGCAATAGTGTTTTCAAACGAAATGATGAAATAGCTTGCAGTGTGCATTTCTTGCACGCACTTCTCTGTGAATCATGCATTATAGAAAAGAAGCATAACCAATGATGCTATTTTGCCGAAAATATGTTGTCTCCTAGTTGTGTCTTTCAGTACTTTTGCTATGTTTAGGCTGAAGTTTGATACGCCGACGGTCCAGACAAATTTCTGCTCGTTTCACCATTATAATTTTGATTTCTTTTCCATCATCGCCCCCAGCCCGGGTTTGCCCAAAAATGGTCACATTCTGGAAATGTTGGTATATTTGTGATCCTCGAGAACCGCCCTGATCATTCCAACCAAGAAATCGAACTTTTAAAATTTTAGATTTTGTCGGGTCCCAAGGGACCTGTTGGGAACCCAAAAATTATTTTCTTAAAAATTACATTTTTACCCACCATTCGAGGCGGCTTGACGAGCTGAATCGAATGGTAATATTTTAATGGGATTCGGTAATTGGATCCTAAGTAATGGCCAAAACTATCGGATATTGAGAGGTTCAGCAATTGGACAGTTTTTCGCTATAACTTAGGATGCTTTTATCGGATCCCGTTGAATATAACACCATTACACTCACCTACTCAAGCCGCCTGGAATGGTGGGTAAAAATCCAATTTTTAAGAAAAATTTTTTTTTGGGGTTACAAACGGAGAAAATCTAAAATTTAAAAAATTTCAATTTTTGGTTGAAATGATCAGGGGAGGTCTCCAGAATCACAAAAATATTAAAATTTCCAAAATCTGACCATTTTTGGGCAAACGCGGGCAGGGTGATGGAATAATGGAAAAGAGCCTAATTTTGTGCCAACTGTTATAGTGGAAATATTTTGCATAGCTAGGCATGAAGATTATGTTTGTGGTTTTGCTTGTTGTTTTCTTTTTGTTTGTCCGCTTTCAATTAAGATAAACGTCTAACAATTTTTACGTAAGTTGGGAATTCGCTAACCTAGGCGCTTATCATAAGATAAAAATGTTTATATGTGTATTTTTATAGTGTACGTTTAATATAAGTATATATGCGTACGTATCCATTATATGAGGGTAATTAATTATTTGCCACTTGCCCAAGTCCTCAATATTAGGGTCATAAAGCTTTATTTTCCCCATGAAAATTACAGGTAATTAATCAACTGAGCCAGAACCCATTTTTCCTACTGCTTGTAATATCTCAGAAGCCACGTTATATAGTTCTAAGAATTCACAACTTACTGTTGGGCCTTAAAGTGCAACGAATTCGGGAAAAAGCATTATTTTCGTACCAAATATCCAACTGAATAGGAAATAAGGTAATCCTTTGTACTATTTTGAAGCTAAGATATGGCCCCTTAGTTGTGCCTTTTACTATCTTTAGCAAGTATTTATAAGCTGAAGGTGTGACGCCGAAGGACCAAATGAATTTCCGCCAGGATATTTCTGTACCCAAATCTTGTGGCCGTTAGTATACGCTTGTTTATTACTTAGCTAGACATAGGTATGCAGATGTATTTTTTCTTATTTTTGTTTTCAAGAATTAACAGTAATTAAAGTTGGCTTTTGTGACGGTAGTTGGGAATTGGCCGACAGAGCCATTTAGTATTCTTAATTTCTACGTGAGAATATACAGCAGTGATATATAACCGAATACATCCTCTACAAAAAATATTTTGACAAAAAATACCAAACTATCAACATTATGATTGTCTTGTATACATATTACTTATACTGCACCGCATGCAGTGTGCTTGTGTAAAAACGGTGACGCAGCTGCATGGCGCAACTTCCTAACACAATGCCCATACCACCCCGGCTATCGTAACCTCAAGGGCGGACCGTGAATGCTAAAATTTTGACCCTATTCTTGGTCAGACCCAAGAAGCTGCGGAGTTTAGCAGGCCGCAGGCGCGCTTCGCGGGGTGTGTTCGGACCCCGCCCGATTGGTTGCGCACGTGTCTAGTCTCTAATATGACTTCTGAGGTCCCCGAGGGAGGCTAGCACCGACACGTGCTCACAGTTCATGGAGCCTAGCCGTTCTTCCCTATCTTAGACTCAACGGAAGTTGTTTAGTTCTGATTAGCTGTGTTAAATGTTGGAATAAAAGATGAAAAGGTCCTTAGAAATTTGAAGCTCAAGTTGATTTGCCTAGTTAAGATCTTGATATGCTTCGTGCTAGAGCATTGTAGCCTTTGTGGCCCCCACAGGGTTCCAACGGGCCCTGAAAGGTTAATGTCGGAAAATCACTGGCGTAGCCTACTCCCTTAAATACATTCTATACTGATGAAAATAGAGTAAATTCCTAGTGAACTTTTCGAGTTATCGCCGTTAACGAGTTAGATTTTGCTGAAGTGCTCCTATTATATGATTCATTGGTTCCAGTGGTAAAACGAAATAAATAAATTAGAAGGCCATGCACGCCAGTGCTTGTGACATTCTCGGCCACAAGCCATGGCGAGCAGGGCCTGCTTGTCCGAGTGGATAAACCATAGAAAAATCCCTATCGTCTCGGAGCAAAGCGAGTCTGGACACGAGGCCTATAATACAAAGTTTATTGGAATAATCAAGATTTATCAGGGGACGAGTGTTCCTGTTCAGTTATCGAGGCCGACGGATTGTGTTAAATCGGAAAAAGGCTCAGTAGTAATTCGCTGCTGTCGCTTCGATACTGTAGGCCAGGGGGCGAGCGGTATTAGAGAATGAAATGGGGCAGAGCGTGCAGCTATCCGCATGTTGCGGGCTAGGAGCGGTTATCCCCGCTTCAGCTCAATGTCGGCGAATTAATCAGCTATGCAGCGCAATAAGTAAGGGCCCTAGTGTGCTTCAGAAAACGCTCCTTAACGCGTGTCACCCTAAGCGGCTATCCTCTACGCGCAGGGTGATGGACGCTAGACCGGGTCAGGGGTATAATAGCGACACGACTAGACTATGCGAGCTCTACTCAAGCAACGTTAGGAGGGATACGGACGGGTTGTTACTCAAAATAGATCCGATAGTTATGCCTACGAAAAGATTCGCACTATCGTCTCGGTTGACCTTGCCTAACGATAGTACGACTGACCGAACGAGAGGGGGTGGGGGTGGAACAATTCACCTAACGCAGATTGACGGGGGTTGGTCGAAGTATTAAAACAACACTAGGCGAGTTCCTGGACGGTCTCTGGGCCGGTCCCAGGGGCGAGCCTGGTTATTTAGTCGTTTACCTCGGCTTCTCGGCCAATTTCGTAATAGACACGGTGCGGACGCGACAGACGGGCCATGTGCGTCCTGCCAGTCAATCACCCTGTCTAATTTCCTGACCTTGAGGTCGTTTTCTACTATAGGGGCACGGGGCGGTCGGCCCCGGACGCATCTGCGTCTTTTCTTTTCCCTTTTGTTGTTATTTGGTTGCCTCTCTCTATTGCCTACTTTCTTTTCTTATTACACTGCAGTATTGCAGTGTCTAAACTGCATTGTAGTGCAGTTGAGTTATCATCGACTTAGCAGTTGATGTTGTTGTGCTCCTATGGCTGACTGGTTAATACATATGATTCTGCAGCGGGCTGAAATTCCCCGTGCAGGATCGAAACTCAGAGAGAGAATAATAAAAGCGAAACTAACAAGAACTGCAAGCTGAGAATACATAGTACATAGCTTAAACGGGCAACTCATGGTAAATAGTGAAATCTGGCTAAACTCAGCGATCCACTCGCTCCAAAAAGAAACCGGGGTTTTGCACTCACTAAGTTTGGCGTCTAAATCGCCAGAGCGAGTCAGGTAGTTTTCTTTGTTGGGGTGGGGAATAAATAATTTTTTATTTTAGCGGCGGGGGCACGAAAAGTCTCTCCCGCCAAGGCACTGAATGAAGACTGCGATAGTGCCAGCCATCGGCTTATTAATCCATGCTCAATTTTAGACATTGGTCCCGAGAGAAGACCACGTCACTAAGTTATAGTGAACACTTGAAAATTTGATCGTTTTCCTGTTATATTTCAGAGTGACAAAAAGGGGGTTTTAATATCAAACTGTTCATACGCGGCATCAGCTGGGGCGAACGTAGTTTTGAGTCGGCTAGGGGGCTTTGCCCCATTGGCCGCGTACTGGAATATTTTGGAAACGGGCTATTGCCTAGCGTTTCTTTCGGTCAGTCGTCACCGGGAAATGCGGGCTTATTTGAAATACCTACGACATTTACATTAAGCTGGAGCAATGTTCCTACAAGATTTTATCGATCCGAACACACCCAAATATTGTGAAACAATATTCCAAATAAACCGAGACAAGCCATTACCAACGTTCCTATGGCAAAGGCAAACACCTTAAACTCAAGATGCATTACCTAGAATTTGTTTAGTCTTTTAAGTTCCCAAATTTTCTTAACTCAATAGAACAGAAGAAATTTTAAGGGCTTCCTAAACCACGACGGAGGCTAATCCTCTGTTCCTAAACTGCGTTTCTGTTCAAGCTCAAACACGGCATGAGCATTGAACAATGCACTAAGCTACAAATTTGGAAACCATAATAGCAAAACCATTAAACAAGTCCCTATTTCTATGGCATGCACGCTCAAGAAGTGTTACCGTGGTCGGCCCAGGAATATTCGCTAATCCTAACTCAAACACAGCAAGTCATGTAAAACCTGGACGAGAAGCGTCCATTTTGTTGTGCCCTACCTAAGACCACGGGGAATCAGAAAGACTTCGAATTGGTTGATTAGTCCTCACAGTGCTCTGTACGGGCATATCCCGAATCACTTAGTGCCTCCTGCATCGGAGCTCGATTCTAAAGACTGATTCCAGTTAAGTTTGTGGGTAGCATTTCTGAGGGGACTGGGTGGGTGAAACCCGAACGCGAATGATTCTACCTGTGGGCGAGGGACGCGCTACGTTCATGAGATACTTAAACGAACGGCCTGTTACTCTTGCTTCGGCAGGGAAACTAAACCCCTGCATCCACTAGACCTTCAAGTACTTACGAACGTTGATCCTTGGGGCAGCACCAGCTGAACCCAATTCGCGAGGTGTATACCTTCGCGGAGACTCCCCGGTCCATCGAGTCCATTCAAAGCAAAAAGCGAACAGAATAAAACAAAGCCGAATGAAAACCAAGAACAATAAGCAATGCGTCGGAGCCGGTCAGTAAAGTCGACCGAACTCCGCGCAGTCGAAGTCAAACTGATTCCAAGATGGACGCGTTGGTCGTAACCTCGAAATTTTCGTCTGTAGTAAAGGCTGGCGGTTTTGTCGCCGTCCAATCGTTGGCGATTTCTTGACGCTCACTTTTTTGGTTTTTTCTTCAGTGTCCAATTGGGGACACTTCCGGAAATTCAAATTTTGACGGCTACCGTAAGGCGTCGATGTCCTTAGAGACAGTCGGCTTCAATTAGATTTGCCGACATCAATTTGAACCCTCCGAGTACTCGGAAGTTGACCATCTGTGACTTTCGTCCCGATTTTCTCATGAAACATGAGCTTTTAAGCTTTAACTTCCTACAATTAAGACAGGATGTTCATTGAAATTCGAATCTTATTTACTCGATTTCCTGTCCCAGATCGGTTGGGTCAACATCGTCGACTTCCGGGACACTCGATCTCCAAGAAATTCAAATTTGTTTGTTCCTTTTCCTATTGTTCGGGCCGCCAACTCGTCGTCCCACGCAACGACCAGCAATCAGCTAATTGCTTGGCGACTCCATCTGCTACGTCGCCTTTGTAGTTTCGACTTGCCGCCCTCCTAATTAAGCTAAATTAAACTTAGCAGATGACCCTCGTTCGTGAGGACATCGTGAAACATCGAGAAAAATCAAGCTAATTTACGATTTTCATGCGACTGCCTATGTTTTAACGGCTCACCGGGGGAACCGACGATGGGAAAACGTCCGTCTCGACGCCAGAGACAGGGTAAACTCCAACGAGCTCCCAACCGGTCCGGGGCCCTACTCCAAGGCCCCTAGCGTCCGCGGAAGGGCCCTAAAGGGGCCCTAAAGTCACCCCCGTTCGTCCTAATCGTCCGTCTTTTGTCCGTCCGTAAAACTCTTAAATTTTGTCGCTTTTTATATGTGGTGTCCTTGTCCGTCCAATCTTATGTTGTGTCCTTATATACATACATATATGTGCGTATATGATACTTACATATAAATATAATATATATAAACATATATGTCTACACACATGGATACACATACACAAATACACACAGCAACCTGAGCGACAGAAAGGTCGCTCAGGATAAACACATATTTACAACACACCCGCAACAACAACAACACGACGACGAACAAGACCGACCAAGAACGGCGGATAGAGAGAGCGAGGACAAGGAGACAAAAGGACAACGAGGACACGAAGAGGGCGTTGGAACGGAAGCGGGACATGGGGAATCCCGGGGGATTTTCGAGGGGCTGAGGTTAGATTCGGTCCCAGGACGAAGAATTGGGTCGATCGGTACCAAACACGAGGGGGAAGGACGTAATAGCGGGTCGGAACCCACCTATGGGTTCCGATAGCGGGCTCTCCTGCGTTAACGGTTAGGCGGCGCCCGCTGGGTATAGTCGGACTCGCCGTCAAGCGGCGATTTGAATGAGGGTGATATCGCTGCCGGAGCGGCAGGAGTAAAAGTGATACTAAAATTACAACGATTTAGAGAGAGTAGCGGCTACGGTAGGGGCGCTTTCGCCGGTTGTCCCGGGTTAATGGGGCGGTGGATCGTGACCCGCCGGGTATTTTTGGAGATGTCCCGTCAAGACAAATCCAACGAGGGGCGGTCAGCCCATTTTGGAGTTGAGAGAAAATCTCGAATCATCTGTGCCCACTAATGGTTGGCAACAGAGATTTAGGCACCTTTGAGTGACCACAGCGGGTCAGCGGGGATTCGGACGGGGGTCCGGCGCACGTCGTTGGACTCACCTAGTCACTATGAACAAAACGAAGGGTCGCATGCACCGGGTCAAAAGTGGAGTAGGACAAAGAGGATGAAAAAAATTGGGGATTTGCATCAGTCACATGCTACAACGGGGGAGCTAAGGAAACGGGGCGATTTCACCTGAAATAGTCGTCCAAGGGGCACACACGCACACATATATATGTAACCAAGCGTATTCAGTCGGCAACTGAAGTAGTACTTATACGAAATGCTCTCAATATACGGGTTGTTGTTATGCTAACGTGCATACGCCGTTTCGGCGGCTTCCCGTAAGGACGGCGTCCAAACGAAGAAGTGAAGATGGTACAGTGAAGACTGAGTCTTCACTAGACCATCAACAAAGGAAACCAGTAGCGACCGAGTCAAAACTAGTTATCCTGACACTTTTACGTTGTAGTAAGGACCGAGTCCAAACTAACAGCTGAACTGTTCAAGCCAGAAAAGACAGTGTCTCCTCTAGCTATTTAGTGCGGCACTCTACCAAGACTACACAGCACTTAACAATACCGTTTCTTAGAAGAAAATAAAACTAAGTAAGCTAGCGCACCACAACTTCATCGGCTGCACAACTGTTTAATGGCAAAACATTTCAAAACTCACACAGTTATATATGACACAAGCTCAGCTCCAACCTACGCAGTGCCCAGTCTTCTTTTTCAAAAAAAGAACAATTTTTTTATATATATGAAAAACTATATTTTGCTAAATGCTCTGTAAAATTTGTTTTCAATTTACACGCCGCAGTCAAAACAATCATGACGCCCAAGATCTGGCGCTACATGACCCTACGGCCAGTAAGTGGTGTCCCCCCACCTACTCAGTATTTAGTCCAATTCCTCATTTCCACTAGTTGAAGATTGATTATCTTTGTCATCGTTCGGCTTTGACGCCTCCTTGACCATCTGATAACTCATTCGCAGAATTTTCTTTTTAATGGCCCGCCGCCTTCTGCTTCCTTTGCCAGGCCGTTTGCGACGTTTTTCTGGCACTATTTTCGACGACAATTCCCTATTTGCCATGTTGTTAATAACGTTGCTGATACCAACACTTTCAGCACTTCCACTGCCGATACCGACACGCTCCATACCACTGCTACTCGGCTTTTCGGATTCTTTGCTGTTACTACTCTTCTGAGAATGTTTTTCTGATGTATCCGTTGTCAGCATTGCATCACTGTCTGCGAATTTGTCCACTTGCGGCTCTTCCGATGCACTTACTGAACCGATGTTAGACCTGTCGTTTTTACCGCCGGCTGCATTCGAAAGTTTGGCTTTATTGGCACAATTCGGACATTTAGCAAAGTAATGTCCCTCAGCCCACGGAGGCGGCTTAATCAGCGCAATGTTGACAATCATACGACGGCGATCACCTCGTGGGTCACAAACAGTGTCTATAAACTTCCTGCCACCGCACGGAATTACCGTATCGAGCCGCGATAATGGTATTACGGTAGCCGTTGGATCCCAGTGCCACAGAAACATCACCCGCGTCGGCCTATACCATTGATGATGAAATACACGAAACGCGAAATCAATAACCTAGCTGTCATTAACCAGACTATTCGCTTTTGGCTGTTGATGTTGTTGTAAAGGAAACGAAGTTTCAATGAGTGACGCAGAATTTCGATCGTCCAATTTCCAATTTGTCACTGGATCATATTCTTGTCTAATTGGCATTCTTTTTGGAGGATTTATGCGCGGTGTATCCCATCGCAGTTTATATACCAAATTACTATCTGCCGCATTGGCTGCATCGACAACTGAGTGTTGCGTAATGGAATTTGTGTTTTGGGATAAATACGATTTTATATACGAGTCAATAGGAGGAAGTCCTCGTCGTAATCCAGTTCGATCACATCAGCGACACCATCAGAATCAGACATTATTCTACCACTGTAACTTCAAATCGCGTACAATGTTGACATTGAATATATTACCATATATTAAAATACTGCAGCGTAAAATATTAGCTAAATTCGACTAGCTGAATTATAAAAATCGGTTTATCCGGTTTATCGTTAATAGATCTGCAAGAAACAAATGATTATATATATATATAAACGTTATATATGGTATTCCTAGATTAATTGACATATTTACATTTATAACTCATTTACATACAATTTATCAGTTGACCCACTTATTGTGGCCTTGGTCGTAAGCTATATCGAGATTGCTTACGAGTGTCAGGTAATGCTGTGTGTCGCGAACCTGGTGGATCATTTCCCGGCAATGGGTGCTTGTCCTCAGCTAACTTAGGTGTTGTTTTATCCGTGCCAGTTTGTTCTGTTTCACTATGCACCTCATCAAAGCCGACCTCCTCCGGTTGAATATTGTGTGAAACATACTCTGCATCATGCCCTGTCTCCGCATGCTGGGTATCATAACTATCGTCAGTATTGGCTAGTAGCGCATCTTGCAGAGAAAGCTTTTGGTCATGTGCACGCTTAAGTCGACGAACATTTACGCGCTGCAACGCACTTCTAGTTGTTCGACAGACGGGCTGTATAGTGGCGCCAGTACCGTCTGACGACATATTGATTATCCTATACGGGCCTCGCCAAAACCGCGCCAACTTCTTGGCTTTGCCTTTCACAACTGGCATAAATAGGTAGACTCGGTCACCTTCACGAAATGGTAGGGTCCACGCCTTTTTGTCGTGATGAAATTTTTGTTTTGCCTGTGCTCCTTCCAATGTTACTTTAGCTATATCCCACGCTCGTTTCAGCTTGTCACACAGCTCGGAACAATACTCCTGGGTTGGGATTGATTCCAACTTTCGAAGTAGCACATCTATTGGAAGCGCAGGATCCCGACCAAAATTCAAAAAGAATGGTGTTTCGTTGGTCGATTCATGAACGCTGCTGCGATAAGCAAAACACGCATATGGCAGAATTTCATCCCAATTCTCTTGATTCGCGTTTACGTGCAGACTAACCATTGCTTCTAGTGTACGATTAAATCGCTCCACCATACCATCACCGGACGGATGGTACGCAGTAGTGTGCAGCTTACGCACACCCAACAATCGGCACGTCTCTTTCATCAATTCCGATGTATAATTCGCTCCGCGGTCCGATAAAAACAAGTGTGGGACGCCAAAACGACAAACGATCTGTTCGACATACACTTTGCGATGGTAGCTGCCGTCATATCGGGTAGCGCGAAGCATTCCACCCATTTGGTGAAACAATCCATAAATAACACTACATACTTGTTATTCGCTTTTGTTGTTGGCAACGGTCCAAGGATGTCGCTTGCAATCTGATACCATGGTGCTACACAGCCAATCGGGTGCAGTGGTGGTACGGTCCATCGCCTCGGATTCTTGCGTGTAATGCACGCTTCACATTCCGCACACCATTTTTTGACATCTCTGTACACAGTTGGCCAATAGTAACGGTCTGTGACCTTCTGTAGCGTCTTCCGGACTCCAAAGTGTCCTCCCAGTAAATGGTCGTGACAGGCGTTCAGGACTTGTTGTCGTAGCATGTCAGGAACATACAGTTGCTGTCGACCGCGTCGTGATCCTACGTGATATAAGATTCCATCGGTTATCATCCACTTAGCATCGTCCGCTTGAATTTGTATTTTCCGTTTTATCTCAATTGCCATATGGTCTTCATCTTGCAGTCTGCGCATATCCACTTCACCATCACCTGTCGTTTCCAAAGCGACCATGGCTGCTATTGTGCCGCTATTTTCTACCTGTTCTGTCTGCTCTTGAAGTAGCATCTGCGTGCATACACTACACTTATCGAATGTACCATCCATCATAGGTCCATGTTCCATCAATGGCCGACGTGACAGTGCATCTGCATTCTTATTTTCTCTGCCAGGTCGGTTAATTATCGTTACATCATACGCCTGCAGCATCAAACTCCATCGGCAAAGTCGACCATGCGGATCCTTGACCGTTAGTAGCCATTTTAATGGCTGATGATCGGTTACCACTGCGAACGACTGACCGTATATGTACGGTCGAAAATATCGCATTGCCCAGGCGACGGCTAATGTTTCCCGCTCAACAACGGGATAGCGTCGTTCCGACTTGTTCAATATTCGACTAGCGTACGAGATTGGGTGTTCGCGGCCTCCATTATCCACTTGGCTGAGCACTGCCCCACTCGAATTATCGCTAGCATCCGTTTGAATCACAAATTGCTGTTTGAAGTCCGGAAAAGCTAAAATAGGTTTAGTAGACAGACGACGTTTCAGCTCGTCGAGCGACTTCTGACACTGGTCGGTCCATATGAATTTAGTCAGTTTCTTTGTCAAGTCGTGCAACGGACTAGCGATCCGAGCAAAGTTCCAGACAAATTGTCTGTAATACGAGGCTAAACCCAAGAACGCTTGTACTTCCTTCACTGTTTTCGGCGTTGGCCAGTTGACAACCTTATCCACTTTTACGCACTCTGGAAAAACCCATCCTTCGACAACACATGGCCGAGAAAAGGCACGCTGCACTTTCCAAATTCACATTTCTTCAACGTCAGCTTCAAATCAGTTAGTCTTAATCGATCAAAAACCATTCGCAATCGTGCTAGCAATTCGTCGGGCGTGGTTCCAATCACTAGTATATCGTCCAGGTATACTAGGCAGATCTTCCAGTCCAATCCCACAAGTACACTTTCCATAAGCCTTTGAAAAGTGGCCGGTGCGTTCGACAATCCGAACGGAAGTTTGCGAAATTGATATAAGCCATCGTAAGTGATAAAAGCAGTCTTAGCTTTACTGTCTGGATCCATAGGAATTTGATGGTAACCACTTTTCATATCTAACGTGCAAAACAATTTGGCATTGTTGAGGGAACCCATAACGTCATCTATCCGTTTCATTGGGTAGCTGTCTTTCCTGGTGACTGTATTAAGCTTGCGATAATCAACACAGAAACGCCAATTGCCATCTTTCTTCTTCACCAAAGCTATCGGCGATGCCCACTCACTAGTTGACGGCTCGATCATGCCATTTTTTAACATCTCTTTAACCTTTGCGGACACGACTTCACGTAACGAAAACGGCGTTCTGTACGGCCTTTGCCTGATCGGTGGCAAATTACCGGTATCGATGCGGTGATGTACGCCTTTTGCAGTGCCAAGATCTTCATCTCCGCTGGCAAACAGATCTGAATATTCGTACAGCAAACGTCGTAGCCGTTCCTTATGTTCGTCTGGCACACTACAACTTGTTAAATCCAGATCATCCAGTTCAGTCTTCTGACTCACAGGTTTAGTTTTGTCAGTTATTAAGCAAGCTTGCGTCAACAAATCGGATGAAGCACATTACTGATAGTCAACGTTGGATAATTGTTCTGTCGATATTGTGGTAGCCGCTGCAATTCGTGTGCCCGCGTGTAAACATACCGGCATCCTTGTCGGGTTCGATGAACGTATTGAAACCTTACCATCGGTACTATCCACCGCAGCTGGTGCGAGTGCAACAGGATGTTTGGCCATAAATTTAGCTCGCGGTTCAACGATGCAAACACCTTCGCCTGCAGAAGACAGCAAACCTGACGTAACTAATTCACACATCGGCGGTATTGACACAGTGTGAATGAGTGCCACGCAATTTTCGACTTCGGTTTCAACGCGTCCCCCAAAACATAAGGTCTCGTTGTTTAACCGCATAGTTCCAGCACTGTAGTTTGAGCGTAATGCTTTCCAATTTCTTTTTCATAAAATCACGTCCAAGGATGACATCGTACGGTATCGCTTCAGAAACGGCGAATTTCAATGTACGAGCAAGTTCCCGATGTGACTGTTGCTAGATAATCGATCCTTGAACAGTTACGAAATGTCCAGATGCGGACCGCAATGGCGCATGTGCGTACTCGGTTCCCAATTGTGTGCCATATGTTGCTCCGATTGCTGTCATTAGGTTGTTGGATATCAGGGACGCCTGTTGCTCCGGTATCCAGCAACGCATCTACTTTGTTTCCGTTTAAACCAACTGTGATAGTACCATTAGTCGTAAGATCGGTCTTCGAACATGTTAAATTGAACGGTCGAAATGTTTCTTGTTGCGGCCAAGGCATTTCAATATTCAGCCAGAGAACGATCTAAATCTTCTATTGCTACGGATACTGTCGGCAACTCCGCAGTCGACTGACCTACGGCAACTGTGTCCATTGGTTGTTGTGGCTGTCTCCTGATAAAGCGATCACGCGTGGTAACCATGGCGTTTCTGTTGAGAATGTAAATGGCCAAGCTGGTTGTAATTGCCATTCCGTCATCCTTGTAATTGTTGTTGCGGCCGACCAGTTGCGAATTATTTTTTCCACACAATAAGTTGACGATACATACAGACAACAAAGAAATATCCACAATTGTCGCACGTCGATACTGATCCCCCAGAGAAAACTGAATAGGCCGTTATTGACTATGCGGGTTGCTGCTATGCTCGTAGTCGAATCGTCATAACCGGATTATTGAGGTTGATCTAACATGTCCATTATCTGTTGTTGACGCGCGAATGCCCGGAAAACATCACTGGCAGAAATATGGGATCGTATTTTGTAGAAGCTATACATGACAATAGAGTGGAATATTATGTCTCGTACTTTATACGAATCCAAACTGGACCAATACAAAGGTAGGCTTTTGTATCGAGTGATTCTTTCGACGTTCCCGCTCGCCCGATACAAAAAATTTCGATCTCGTTTCGAGAATGGAATTTCTCGGCGCAAGTGGCAATCAATCTCTGGATTATAATCGGTAATTACGTTTGTCACCGTGTATTAAAATAACCTGTATGATTTTGAGTCGCATAGGTAAATTGAACGGGTATATGT
>JASANE010019903.1:0-11067 GCA_030248225.1 Trileptium ribeirensis | reverse complement strand
TATGTGCATATTACTCAGTTCAGTTACGTATTGCTATGTCACATTTAATTAGGATACCACTTGTCTCGGGAGATAACTATCTTCTCATGGACACCTATGTATAGATATATATTTATTTATATATCTATTATTACAGTTCCCGTATTCGTAAATACCTGCAACATAGTACGTATTCATGATCATTGCAATATTTCTCATGGAAATATTTTCGGAAGGATAAATTGAGTACTAATGGAAAATGTCTCATTATTTTTTATCGATCAACAATAAAAATATAGGCCATAAACAATTTCAAATTTATAATTATAGATAATAGATAGATATAATAAATCATATATATCTGAAGTCCAAAGTGGGGGTGTATTATCGACTGCCCCCCGGGAAAACGGAGCTACCCTTGATTCCTACACCCCGGCAAAAATTCGGGTACCCCCGGCTCAAAGCCCCCTGCTGAGAAAAATAAACGTCTAAGCGCGATATAATCCGGCAAAAACATTGGTCCCTGGCAAAATCCGGCATCCCCCGGCCGGCAAGCCGGGGGCCCCGGCTCAGGTCACCCGGCTATAATTTGCGAGGTTTCGACTTGCCAGTATATAATAACTACATAAATGAGCATAGCCACAATTGGTGGGTAAACAGGACCATCCACCAATGTTATACACTTCTATAAAAGTTACCGCAAAATGAAGCACATGACCTGCCTAAATTATTGCATTATTACATCGTTTTTAAAAAGATACATAGGAAACCGAAAAAATAAAATAGTAAAAGACAAGAAAAAATTAAAGAAAAATAAGAAATCTAATTTAAGAAGTAAAGAAAATGATTCAGAATAAAGTAGTCAACGCAAAATAAAATATACAAAATCTCCGAATAAAATTTAAAAATATACAGTAAGTTTAGGAAAAAATATAACAGAAAACTTAAAGAAAAATCAAGGACTACCGAAATAATAAAATCGTTTTAAAATACATGAAAATCTAACTAGCTCATGGAAATAATATCTCTACTTGTTAATTATTGAAAACGATACATACAGCTTTTCCAAAGCGGACAAGCCCGATCAATTAAATTCATTTCCTTATAACCCCATCAGTTAATTTTTTCACGTTTGTCAGTAAAAAGTGCAGGGGACATGTCCCTCGTGCCCACTCGTCTTGGGACGCCGCTAGATATATATCATTTTTATATATTTATAAGTAAAAACCATTTATAATTAGATCTACATCAAAATACTATAGGTCATATTTGGAGAAGACACAGTTATGAATAAGATTTGTTTCTATGTTTTCTTCCGTGTTCTATAAAGACAATCTCAACCAACAAACAAACAAACAAAAGGAGTACCGAGTTGCCGAATTACAGCAGCGGTTCTACTTGTGGAAAAAGGAAAAATCCATTGCAAAAATTGGTGATTACAAAAGCCGACAATGAGTAGTAGTTAAAATTTGCAAGTGCCGCAGTGTATGGGTTCCTGGAGCGTTTGGATGAGACAGTTAAACAGGACAAAACAAAAAAACTGCTATATATCAGAAAGAGAATTTAGAAAAAAATGAAAAAGGAATTAGTCGGATTTGCTTGGGACAACCTTTTACGGAGTCAACCACCGAGTGTTGCTTTGAGGTCGCAAAATTAGCAGCGTTCCCTTGAGCCAATTAGTAGAATCACATTTAATCGAAATTAAGCGCTACTTGCGACCTCCTTTCTAGGAATTTATAAAGCAAACATAATAAGCTCCATATTTTATCTTTTTAATAAGTTAAAAAAGTCAGAGAGAGCAATTCAAAATTACAAAATAAATGAAAAATATAGGTTTAAATCCATTTATGTTTTAGCTATATTACCGTATCGCTCTGCAAAATTTTGTTCTTTTTTCATATATTTTTGCACAATAATCGATTTGAAGTATATTCATGGGTGCACGTGCCTGTGAGAACGCCATTTGCTAGGATGGTGACCGGGTCTAACCATACCTATCACACACAGAGATCTTTTTTGTCAAGGGGTGACTGCCCCATTTGGCTACTACCTGGTATATGTTTTGGTTTGTGAAATAATGTTTTGCTTAAAATCGCAAAGTTTCTACTAACCTTTGGTCAGCAATTTTATTTTTATAGTTATACAAATTCCCATACATGTACAAGATGTACATGGGAATTTTTTTATATATTAAATTATATATATTATGTGAAAACGTAATTTTATTATATAACTTATTATACTCACGCAGTAATTTAACTAGTTATATATCTTTACTGAATTATAAATATAGTTTATAATCTAGAAATATATAAAGAAATATATGTTTTTGTGTGAATCCTTTGATGGCGGCTGTGTAAATAGCTAAATTTAATAAAAAACTACAAGAAAACAGTGAATTAGAAACACAATTTCATATTGGTTTTTCAAGGCGTAAATCGGGAAAAAATACATACAAATATCCGTTTGTTCTCAGCTAAAACATCAACTTAAGCTATTAGTAATGGCTCCTATATTCTTTCTGACAATCAAATGTGTATCATTTGAAATCGAGGCAGACAGACATTTGAAAAACCCAAAACGTTTGCGATTTTTCAGAGAATTAAAGCAAAACTATGTAATAAATAGTACTAGGTACTAAGGGTACATATAGGCCCTACTGCTAATATGAAAAGTATCACCAAGATCTTATGACGCCATGGCTCACCATTAGATGAAAAATAGGTTTGCCGCAACCTAAATGGGGTATCATAGCTAAAACTTAAAATAAATTACGCTGTTTGTTGGTTCGTATATTTACTTTTTACTTTCATTCTTCTACACTCCGTTTGAACTTATTACAATTTCTAAATTCTGCTTTAAAATGTTAGATAGCCTCAAACTATGTATTTTAATTTTTTCCTTGTGCAGCTAATGTGGATTTTGTAGAGTCTTGACCAAACATTTGTCGCGGCGGAGACAGACTGAACCTGGATCGCTTTGATGGGACTCGTACGCTAGCCACTACGCTATGTGGGCACTATTGCTTGGTTCCTTAAAGAACCTCAAAAAAGCGAGTGAACAATAACGCACGCTGCACACAAACTAGGCTAGTGCATTGCTTTGCCTGAAAAATGTGTCAATTTAAGAATCAAATGGTTAATACTTGACAAAATTTTGAGACAGTTTTTGAGTAGAAATGAATCGAACGATGTTCATGGATTATGAATAGTGAGATATCGCCACTGGTGTTACGGCCGATATATCTTCATTGGAGTAATTGAAGCATTGCCTACTTCATTCTTAATACACTGAGCCCGTTCGGATCCTTTGGCTTCGACTGTACCTAATCCTTAAGCAATCCTGAAGCTGTCAGGGCGATTTTGGCTCTTGCTACTTAAAAAACGATAACCTTCTCTTCTAGTCACTAAGAAGGATATATGGTTACATGCCTCGCTGTTTTAATTGCAATAATTTGTGTGCCTTTTATTGCATAAAAATCCAGAATTCTCTATCAGCGCTAACTTGACTAACACTGACACTTTGCAGTACGAACAAACTGATAATTACACAATTTTTTGTTAATACTAATTGAGATTGACGTTAGTATCAAATTTGTAAAAAAATACGTGACTGACAGAAATTATAATGTAAATTTAAATATTTAATTATAAAGAAAAGACAATAATAATTATATGAATTTCAGGCAATTTGAATTCTTGATACAAATGGCAATTTAGAACGAATACTTTTGTTCTGCCGTCATGAATGTGTTTGTAATAGTCACTGAAAACTACCTCTGTAATATTCTAATATATAATGATTAAAAAGTACAACAAAATAGGTATGCCGAAGTAACCCTGATTATACATTGGAAGACGGATGCTGACCTCCGATGTTTCGCGGTATGCGCTACCACAGCGGTGGCTCAGGGGGTCCCTCCACAGTTTTTAGCCTCCGGATTCCGAACACTCAGTGTTTAGCCTTATATTTACCAACAGTTTCCATTGACAATTATTAGTTTATACACGTCCTGGTAAAATTATTCCTGTTCGTTTGTCGGTTTGATGTAAATATTTTGGAACGCATAGGGACACTCTCACGAGATACTTTGTTCATGAATAGGAGCGTAACCACCTGGGGAAGTGACTCCGGAAACTGAAATTCACAGTCTGAAAAGCAGTTCTCACTGGAGAGCTGTGGCTAAACAAGCGCACCAAACTGTAAATATTTTATTCCGATCTTTTCAAACAAATGACCACCGTATCCTGTTACGGTCCTGCCTCACTGATCGGCGGTGCTGGAGTATGCTCCTCACATTTGGTCTCCGTGTCAAGCAATACTAATTATATCGGGAAACTGCTAAGATATTCAGCTTTGTTTATCAGACTAAGATGGGGAAACGTAACCTACGAGAAACGGCTTAATATTTAAAATCTCGAGCCGCTTCAACTACGTTGACCTTATCTCGATCTTACGATGGGTATACAAAATTTTTAATATAGATGAAACACGAAGTTTGCTGAAACTGATTTCTGGTGTATCATCAACGCGAGGACACTCAATGAAACTAATAAATCACAAGTTCAAAAGGAATGTCTTAGAACATACTTTCGGAATCCGAGTGAGCAATGCCCCGGAATTCGTTAGCCGAAATCACGGGCAATAAACCTCTTCTAACTGTAAATCATGCAAATTTCGTTTGAAAAATGTCGACTTGTCACAATTTCTGCACTACAATAGAAATATGTGATCAGTTCCTCAAGCAGTCCCTCAAGCCTTCCTAATGCTATCAAAAGTTTTGTTCGAAATGTGGTTATATATTAGGATGAATTATTTTTTCTGTGTAATTTTTTATTTCATAGTAAGGTGTCTCACAACTGGACTGTGACTTTGGATTAAATTTTCAAAAATCCCACACTTACATAGTTTTCAAATGCGATATGCATTTTTCGTTGTTATTACCATTGTAGTTTCAAATTGTGATCAGTTGTAAGTGGTTCTATGACTTTTTTGATCTTATCTGTTTATTTACCACATGCCAATCTATTATTTTTGTATAACAGTATCTTTCATCGCGTCTATATTTCACTTGGACAGTGTGAATACGGGCAACGCATAACAATTCTGTGTAATTCGTCACTGTTTTAAAATTTTTGAACGATGAATACAAATCCACAGAGGAACTACTGCACTGTATTGATACAGCTAGGACGCGTGGGCACGTGCTGAAACTACGCAAGCCTAAATTCAAAACAAACATTTTGAACCACATCTTCCCTAATCGTATTATAGATTCTTGGAACAACGTACCCACACAAGTTGATAATAAAAACTTCGTTACAGCTTTAAACTCGAAAACTTTTAAATCACTGCTCACGCAAGTTGACCTCAAACACTGTTTGAAATACGACAGAAATATGTAGCAAAAGCAAACAAAGGTACTACCCCAACCCAGTATCACACGTATACTTCTTTCTTTATATTCTATTAAATAACTGACAAACCTACGTATGATACCTAAACAAGCTGAAAAAAATTGCCTATTTTGTGTAACATGACAAAATACTATAGGCAGATATAAGAGGCGAGGTTTGCCTTCCCAATCTGCTATAATTATTATTCATTTCCTTCTTTAGAATTTGTCTTAACATAAAAATATATGGCAGAGTTCTGCGAACGCTAGTAAGGATGCCGTGCGGACGACGTTTAATGATTATTCATTCTTGAGTCGTATGAACGCGTTTCAGAAGCAGAACTCTGCAGTAAATGTAAAGTCTCGTATATACCATAGGAACTGAATAAATTTGTATATTGTACATATATTGTAATAAGGCTGTCTTGACCGGTAATAAACCAAGTTGTTGTTATAATCCTGCGCTAAATGCAAGCATTAAAATCATATAAAAACTACGACACCTATTCGTAGATAGCATTATTTCTCTATGCTTTATTTTAACGCGGTTTTATTACACGTATTTCAATTAATTATTTGTTTATATAATTAATTATTCAGTACAAATCATACATAAATATACTATTACAACTAACTTTAAATAAAAGCAACCGAATAGTACAAAACATAGCGGGCTAAAGCGATGGGTTTCATATAATAAAGTAACTCTAAGTGTTTCATTTCCCATTTTCCGCTCCAATTCTAAACTTCTTCTAAGGGCTTTAGACGGATTTGTCCAAAAATAATCCTATTCGATTGTTGTTGATGGTAGTTGTGGAATATTCGATTGATATAGCACCGACAGTTAATTCTTTGCGAAATGAATGACCAAATTTCTCTTTTATCTTAATACCTGGCGGTGTGTTTGTGCGAACGCTCGCAAACCGACGTTGTCATCGATGTCGACTCTTAGTGATCTGGTTTGTTCAAAAACTGTGACAAGAGTTATTTGTAAATAAAGGTGGGTCCACTTGGACCGCATAATCATGTTTGGATATCTAAGAAATCAAATGAATGTTCATTGTAGATATCTTTTTCATAATCTCTAACGTGGGAACTTCTTGTGAAATAGTAAATTTCCGTCAAGTTATAAACCAATGATGACTGTAAAATACTGAGAAACGAAAGACAACAAAGCAACGATTATTTCTCAAATAGTCACTTATGAGAATAGATCAAACTATTCCAGTCTTTGTTAGCCAATCACTGGTTTAAAATACGAAATAGCTAGTACTAATCAAACTTCATTTATTTCAGTTTAATAAATGTGAAATAACCAATATTTCTTGCCGTGAATCCAAGAATTTGTGACGGGGCAGTGGCAATTGGTGGTCCCTATCGTAAATTTATTTCGCTTGTCCTGGAAGTGGTAAGCTATTTGACCTGAAACCCTTTGGACTCGCCTATGCTTTACTGGTTACGGCAAATTCTCGGAAAATAACATCTGGGAATCTCTTAAATTTAAATATATGAAATCAATGTATAACCAGGCGAGCCATTGGAAATAAATTCAAAGGTTCCTTTCTAAGCAATGTAAAATGCCATCGCAGCTAGGAATTCAGTATTTAATACCAGACTTAAAACTAGATTGGACCTTTCTAATATACACCCTACTGGCGAAAATTGTTATAAAATGGAACGGCTACACTGATCATAGCTCTTAGCTTTCCACGCAAACTCATATTCGCAACAACTGTGTTTTTGCCAGTAAGCTTTTGTTCGTTGTATAACAACACTGAAAAACGATCAATCGGAGACCAATGATTCATCGCGGGTTTTGTAATAATAGCGAAAGCCATTCTGTGAGAAGCATCGACCAGAAAAGCCTGCCATGATGCAAAAACAAGTAGCGTTGCAGCCAGAAGACCATTCCATGAGACCGTCTGGCTGCTTCGATTATATAACAAGCAAAAGAGGTACTGGAACGCATGGCATTCGGGCGGTTCAGTCGTGAGACTGTGCCTATGAAATGCCGAGAGTTGGGACCATTCAAGGGACCCTGCCTGGTATTAGCCAAATGTTTATACTCCTTTAGGGGTTCGCGGATAAGAGTTTGAAAGCGAAAAACGCAACCGAATATTAAAATTTTAATATTAATCCATGACCGATTCACTACTGAACTGAGTTTAATAATTATATTTGTTGTATTACGTAGCTACAGGAACGTAGAAAGGAACAGCCCGAACGGGGGATGGCAAGGTTACATGGCGGGTTGGCGGGACGTGTAGCACAGCGTAACCACATTTTACCAACATAAATATAATAGTAAAAGGCATTTATAACGCGCCTTTTTTGTTAAAGCGCAAGAGATTGTCAGAATTTACAATAGTATAAATTCAAGAAGTTTGTATGCATCTTCCAATTCCGGCTCGTGACAAAAACGCACAGCCACATCCGGTCCTTCATAAATAAAATAAATACCTAAGCTATGCTAGTATGTACGGGCCGCGAGTGGCTATGTCTCAGGGTTTGATAGCCGGGACGGGCTACTGAAAAAATTTATCACATTCGGTTTAGCAGATTGTGTTACATCGAAAATATTTAGCTCTAGGTCCAAAAATGGCAAGATTAGTAGTACTTAAAAGCAAAGCGCATAAATTCAGGCAAAATAAATACCTAGATATAGCTATTTTCAAAAGTTTTGTTTGAGCGCCTTTTACAAGCCAACCTAGCAGGTATATAAAACTTGCTTTTTTCATGCATGAAAATTATGCTATTGTAACTGGAAGGATATATCACGAATATATGGCCATATGCATCACCAACTTCCGATTTTCCCGATTTCACATTGCCGTCATATATTTCTGGCTTTTAGAGCCGATTCCGGCGATTGTGACATTTTATCGGCCTGGCTTTACTATTAGGTAAATATATTTGTAGGATCTGGCTCGGCCCAAAAAATGTCACACTGGCTGATCGCGGCTAGCCAAGCATGGCTTTAGAGCCGCAGCAGATTGTGGCAAAATCCGGCCCTGCTGCACACGTCTTAATGTAAATGATGCATAATTTCACTCCGGCGAACTGGAAATCAAGTGAGCCTTCAGTTTTGCTTGCTTTAAATGCAGTCATGTTGAGAGTACAATACTCTTCTTTTCTGTCATTATTCAAGAGGGCACGCGTGGTTCCAGTAGGCGCCCCTCCCCGCCCTGCGTCGCTAACAGTGTTTGGTTGTAGCATTTTAACAAAGCAACAAATATAAAACATTAGAACTCCTTAGAACTTCATTGCCTGATGCAATACAACGTTACATTGACTGACAAGTACGTGCTGTATCAATAGTAAAATCTTTTTATTATTGTATTTTGTTGCTGCATTGAAACTTGAAATGACAAATTTCCTCAGGATCTTCACCGCAATCCGCAGTTAATCACCAATTTCGTTTTCTTTCTGCAATAAATCAAACACCTGCGCGTTGTCGGGACGTTCTTTATTGAATAAAAGTTGAAGATGGCTATCTTTTAGACATTTAAGAAATTATAATTCACTTTTAGTGTAACTAATATCAAAGTATATCGCGGATGAACGATTCAGCTCCAGGAGACAAACTTAAAAGGTAAACAAGGGAGCTCCGTGATATCTGTGGATGGATCTATCGGTTCTGGATTCCTTTAAATGTGCTAGAATCAACTACGCTTCAATTTATGCTCATCAAATTTGGTTCTTTGTCTTCGACCAGAGTTTAGAACTTTATTTAAAATTCAATTCAGTTGACTGGCAAAACAGTTTTTATAAAATAAATCGCTAAATCAAATAAGCATTTCATACACAAACTACTAAATAGATTAGTAGCACAATTGGGTGAGGCATCTACTTACACTTACATAAGGTTTTAGCGCTTGAAGCTGCAAATGAAGATTGCCCGTCCTATGCCTCGGGTAAATTGAGTGGCTTTTCAATCTTGGTTTGCAAAAAGGACCATGTCAACTTTAGGGACCGAAGTATAATGCATGGCATGTACTTCTCGATACACTAAAGCTAAGCCTTAGTCTTAGCCTAACCTAAAGTCCCTATATGGCCCATGTACTAAAACTAACTCGGCGGCTAACGCCCCCGAACCCCCCGCTCTAAGCTGTTCTTTTCTCTAACGTTATAACGTCAGGCCCCTAAAGTTGACATTGGCAAAAAGTTTCCCTCAAATTCAGTACAAGATGGTGGCTAGCTTGAAGAAGATTGTTCAACATAAATACTACGTAGAGGCAGTGAACGAATATCGCCACAAGCAAGCCTAAGTAAGCTAATACAACGGAAAGATCTAGGCATACTAGCTTCTACCGGCAGTTCACCTAGGATTTTGAGAACCATTTTAGCACGCTGATGACGCAAAGATCCGGTGCCGGATGCTGCATCTCCCTGTTTTAGTGGTGGGGTCAACAGGGACAGACGTCAAACGGGCAGCCAAAACAGAGGCTCTCAGAGGCTAGGTTACGGGATATCTGTCTTGGCTACACACCCCTTCCATATCCTGTAACCGTGCGGTCCAAGGATCCTAGTTCGACCTAGGGATTCTCGTAAATCCGTCTTGCACAAAGCCAAAACCCATAAAAAAGAATCCACTTCACATAGCCGGGAGATTAATTTCGGATATGATTTTTGGCGAATGCTGTGCCTCAACGTATAGGAGTCCCGGCTCAGACCATTAGATATTTCGTTTGCAATAGACTTGATAAGAACTTGTGGATATCTTATTAAATAAGAAACTTATCTGTAAAAATTCCTCAATATTTTATTCATTTTTGTATGAAATATATTTATTGCATTTTGTTAACAATATACATTTCTTTGCACGTTCCTAAAGTACAGTTGCAAATCTGTAGTTGATTTAAAGTAAAATAACATTATTGTGTAGGATATTTTATACAAAATGTGTCTAAAATCTGATTTACAATCATCAAATATACAAAAATGTAAGAAAAATGAATTATACACCTAGACCAGTTCATCCAACTTACATTATATCTTAGGACACAAGTGTGTAATCGCGTTTCAGCGGGTGACACAAAGATATCGACTGAAGACGTAATACAAACCAACCTCCGTACTTACTTACTAAAACGAAGACTTTAGACATCGGTTCACAGCATATGTGACTGTGCTAGACTGCCAGGCACGAAAAGTTCTCCCCAAAATATATATCGAGTCAAAAGTGGCATCGCAAGTTGGAACGTCATGAAAATAGGGACAATCATTTGCAGCAAATCGAAGCGAGCGCAGTCGAAATTATCGTCAGATAAATTGGTTCTAGAGAACTATTATCCCGACAACAAATGTTAGAAGAAAGTTGACACACGTCTTCGGCTGGTCGCCAAATACTACCCAAGAAGGCCTTGTCAAAACGAAATTGGACACAGATCTAATTTTATTGATATTGATTTATTGTGTAGAGTCTGTCATGTTTCGGAAACAAGCGCCAAGACAAGTGGCATAACCAGAAAACTTTAAACATTTATTAAAAGCTGGTGACGTAAAGGGTGTCTTAGCTTGAGCCGTCAGTTGGAGCGATGCTAAGATGAAACTGGAGTAACTAAGTAAGGGACGTGTAGGCAAATGACAAAAGTAAAACTGATGGGCGTAAGCAATACTCTGGCTCTGTTGTCCTCGATAAGCCTAAACTTCACCCGGGTTATAATTTTTAGAGTATCCTTAAAACATAGAAG
>JASANE010019900.1:0-11001 GCA_030248225.1 Trileptium ribeirensis | reverse complement strand
TTGTACGCCTGGTGTAACGTCAATAATGGTTGCTGCACGATGGTGTAATGAAGACTATGATTTTTGCACTGCAGCTGTAATACGTCTTTTACACTGAAGTGCGTGCACGAACTATACACCGTAGACAACGGCCCTTCATTGCACGCAAAATGGAGACAATGGATTTCCATTGCCCGCATAATGAAGACATCGGCTTTATATTGCCTGCAAAATGGAGACGCCGGTTTTCCATTACACGTAAAATGAAGACAACGGCTTACCTTTCCCGCAATTAGTAATATTGGTATTAGTAATAATAGTCCAGTTTGGTATTGGTGACACCCTTCAGTTTCATATTGCTGCACCTCTAGTAATATTTTGGTGCCTAAGACGCGTGCAATGACTGTAAATGTAGCTACAATAGAAATGTTGTATGTACGCTCACCGATTGCCCATTAGAGCAATATTAAATGATTACCGATATTAAATGATTACCGTACGACGTTTTTATAGAACACGAAAATTAGTGCCCTCGGTCAGCCACTCTCATACGGATATATTTTTCTTTCAAACGTTATGCGTATGGTCATGAATATTAAAAAGTAATCAGAAAGCGATATTAGACGTTACATATATTGAAATATTTCAATTCATTTAGATTCTAAATATATCCATTGTAAGTTTTATATTTAAATAGAAATTGATAGTAAAATATTGGCAGCAGTTTTGGACAATTTATATATCAAGCCAATTGCGAAAAACATATATAATTCCATCGATAATTAATATATTGTACAACATCTACGTGCAATAATGCTGGTTAAATTTCTAACCGCGTACGCCGTTTATATATCGCAATATAATTACACTATATAACTGGTATAATATGAAATGTATATTTTCGTGACACTGTATTATTTCACGTTTGATGTGTGTAATTAAGTGAAGAACAAAAACTTGTCGTCTCATAATATATTGACGCAGCTGTGATACCCATTTGAGAAGAATTTATACCGATTAAAATAAATATTAGTTCCTTTAATGGAAGACATCAATGGAATATGAAAGATAATTAGCAGCACCAGCTAATTCTGACAATATAGAAATGATTACCAACACACAAAGTGGTAAACGTTAGGGGCGTGGCTGAACCTTTCTCTTTTCATAGGTCTTTAAGGGATCCTGAAACGCGATTTCCAAAATATGGACTGTCTTTGGTTGTTCGTTATATTACTTTCAATGTTCTCAGAACTGTTTGTACAGGTAATGTAATGGAAATGGTCTTGAATTTAAATTACAAAGTTGCTTAAATTTACCAGCTAACATAAAACAGTTCGGGCCAACTTTTACTGGAATATTCGAAACGTACATCCAATATGTTCAGACTCAACAGAATATTGCTACCGTTGCAGTCTTTCAAATTTTATATCAGAAACACTTTTAGGATTTAATAATGAATATGAATTTGACAATATAAATTTAGATTGTCGTCTTTTTGATCACTGGATGAATAAATAAGGGTCCTACGGTTTTGATATGCAATCAAAGTGGCTATAGAATGTATGAATAAATTTATCGTCACTGCAATAGGAATATTTTTCAATCATCGAACTCGAGGGGGGCACCAATATCAATCAGGCGGGGACCACCAATATCAAACTAGAGGGCAATTTGCAGGCAATAGAAAACTGATGTGTTCATTATGCCGGCAAAGGAAATCCGTTGTCTTCATTTTGCGTGCAATGAAGAGCAGTTTTTTACGGCATGTAGTTCGTGCACGCACTTCAGTGTAAAAGACGTATTACAGCTGCAGTGCAAAAATCATAGTCTTCATTACACCATCGTGCAGCAACTATTATTGACGTTACACCAGGCGGGCAATTTTAAACATTGTTGTTACAAGCCATGTAGCGACAATCGCAATGCTCGCTACAGGCGTCGTTAAAACATGCCAACTGTGGCACGATGCTTGTAGCGACAAATAAGATCGACGTTACAATGTAGCAACAACCGCAGTGTAACGAACACTGCGATTGTTTGCGTAACCGTGTGCAGTAGGTGCACGCAGGTTAATGTGAACGACGCATTAGTGACGTACACTATGGGGGAACCCCAAGGTGAGCCCGATGGTGTTATAAGGCCTGCTTCTACCGTGTTGTTTAGTTCTTCCCTCAAGGGTTCACGTAGAGAATGTGCCAAGCGATAGGGCACTTGTTTTATGGGTTTTGCGTCCCCTGTAATTATCCTATGCTGGTGTACACCACACCTACCTAGGTCGAATGGGTGCACACTGAATATGTCGGCGTTTTCGGAAATAGTGGTTTTCAATTGTTTTAGTTCATAAGGGAAGTGTGGACTGTCCAAAATCAATTTTGCTTAATACCTGTATGGAGCGTTCCGGGTCGATTGTTTTCTTTTGGTCGTTTATGACCTGCACTACGTTGTCGCGGGTGACTCCTATGCGGTTGCATTGTTTGGTGTGTTTAGGAGGTCCGAGCTGAAGTAGGTGCTTGTTGCTGTCGTACAAGAGCTCGACCTCATTGTCGTCCAACATCTCGATGTGCCCTATTGTTTGTCCAGCGTGTATTGCAACAGGTATATTTCCAAAATTCATCATTGCTACTGGAATCAAGCGTTGATCCGTGAGCACTAGAGCGTGTGCGATGGCAATGTCTCTAATGAAAGGGTCTGGTACAAATAGTGCTTGGCCAGTGGGTGACTGAGTGATCTCGGGGATGGCATTAATGAATAGTTCGGTGTTGGGCGGTACCTGTGTATATTTCCTAGATACTACGTTGATGACGGGCGGTCGATAGTCTCCTTGGTCGGCGAAAGGTGCGGAACAGTTCTCTATCCCGTTCGATAAATCCAAACAGCGGTCCTTAAAATTTATGGCTACATACGGTAGTAGAGCCATGAAGTCGGTACCCAGGATACATTCGTATGGTGTGTCTTTAGTTACTTGGAAGTCGCATGGGGTGCTTAGTGAACCTATTGTTATTGGTGCTTTCACCACTCCACTTATAGTCAAATCTTGTTGTGTAGCCGATACTATCCTGTTGGTGTTGGTGTCTCTGGGTACTAGACCTAAACGGGCGGCTAGGGCTTGGGATATGATTGAGACGTCTGCTCCTGTGTCTACAAGTGTCGTGACTGGAGTGCCAAGTATAGTTGCGTTGATGAGAAGCGGGGTATTGCCTGCATTCATCGTGTTTAGTTGTAGGGTGAACATACCTTGTCTAGGTCCACGGCGCAAGTCACGGGTGGGAGCGGCGAATAACTCATCGTCCTCTATGAATACAAGTTCTTCTTCGGAAGAGGCACGAGTTGTTAACAGCCGGTTCGAGCAACGCGGGGCACGATTGGATGCAACGGACACGCGCGGCGTTCCCGAAGGTACAATCGAATCCTCGGTCGGCGAAGCTCGGGGTGTAGTGTCCTCCTCAGGTGGTGCGCTAGGGCCTCTTTTGTCAGCTCTAATCCACCTAATTGCTTTTCGGGGTTTCCCGTCAGTTTTGATTAGTCTCCCACGGCATGGTAGCCATCGGGGTAGGTAGTATGCGTACTTAGGAGGGCCCTTACACTTGGTCGTGCAGTAGACCAGACTAATTACGCTGACGATAATGGTGACTATAAGGTAGGGCGATAGTCCGGTATACTCTAAAGCAGGAAAGTTGACGATCTTTTGTACTTGTTCCTTGGCTATCTGAGCTACTTGTAGGTTTGTCGCCTTAGCGTCGTCGAGTGAACTCCAGGTTAAAGGTCTCAATTTGATACCGGAGAGCCGGTCAATGGTAATATTTGGTCCAAACTTGATTGTAATTTCCTCGGGCTTTAGCATACTCGTTAGTACGATCGATCCTACGACCAACTGTGTATAATTTCCGTGGGGAAACCATAAAATTCCGTTAGGCGGAACCTTGATGGCCTTACCTAAGGTTACGTGCGCGAGCTGTCTACGATTAGTCAGTATGACCTCAGGTTCACTAGTTCTGATTAGAACACCTTGAATAGTTGTGTGGACGGCGGTATCATTGGCGAATTGGCCGATAAGCGTGCGGTTGCTGCATGCGTGTTTGGTGGATTCTGGCACGAATTCACTTGCGATAATCCATTCTAAGCAGCTCGTACTGTGGTCGGTTAGTAGCGCGTGGGGTGCGCAAAAAGCATTTCCGGGTCGGTGCTTGCATGCTCCTAGATTCAGCGACTCGAAGCGAACATGTCCCAGTCTGGCTGCATATTGCGGTAGCGGTAATCTCAACTGCGTTAGCGTGTCGGGGGCGTTCCAACCTGTGTTATAAATTCGAAAATAGGGTCGGACGTCACTGCGTTTGGGCAAAGGTAACTGCAAAATAAAGCCAAAGCGAAAGCCAGTTAAATCTACACTTACAGGCATCACTCGTCCAAACTGGTATGCTAGACTGGGTTCTCGCATCAGAATGGTCTTAGAAATGCGGGGATCCATGGCAAATAATCGTCGTAGCATGACGACATCGATGACAGCAGGGGAGAGTTCACCATTTAACATAGACTCCATTATAGCCTGTATCAACTCGCCATATTCGCTCGAAGTATGTGGTCAATCAATTGATGGTGCACGTGTGTGACCTCTCTCTGGTCGACACACCGGACCTGTTCGATCATGGAGACTACCTCCTGCATGCTGTGGTGTAAAAGTGCATAAATGTCCTCGTTAGCTCGGGTTAATTGTTTTATTGCCCTAATGTTCCGAAAAGAGACGTCATTCGTCTCGCGCATAAATTTTTCGAGAACGGTCACTTGCTGGCGTACGTTATTAATGTGAACGCCGTTCGCGAAGGCCGTTCCTAAACCTAGAAAACCGGAAACAGCGCCGGCAGCGGCGGCGATTAAGCTTGCAAAGCGTTTTTCTCGGCGGTTGGTAAGGTCACATAGGTGCTCGTTCTCCACGCAGAAGGAATACACAAGCAGCGAGTAGTAATTGGTATCTAATATGCCATGATACGCATCGTCCAGTTCACGCTCTAGGGCGCACAAGGTTTTGTGCAACTGCGGATACTCAGTGCAATTCGCTTTCCTACAGCAATCAGCTCGGCAGGATCCGTTGCCTTCATATGGTGGACAAACATTGCTTACGTAGGGGTCTGAATTGCGTTCCCAATCTCTCAATGATAGCTGCAGTACCACTGGCAAGTGCGTAGTTTGGTCAGAGATGATTACCAAACCTTGCGGTTCGACAACAACACCTACTTGGCAGTTTACAAACGCGCCTACTCGCGAGGTTGCGTCACTAAAAGGCGAGAGCGTGGCGTGCGTAGAGCTTAGCGTCGAAAGCCAAAGTAACAGTAAGATAGTACAAACTTTCCGCATACCGGTATTTTAACCTAGGCCATTGTTTAGGCCAGGTGAAGAGGGTCGGGCCATCTTTCGGGGAGGCTCCGATTCCTCCTCACTGTCCACTACTTGTTCGTCAGTTCCACTCGGGGTTTCCCTATCAGTTGATCTGACATCCCCTATAGTTGGTTCATTCTGCTCATCGAGATCCTCTTCGGAAGTGTTCAAACAGTCGGCCATCGCTAGGGCCAGCTGTTCGTCCAAGTCTTGAGCGGAACTATTGATACCACTGCGTCGGAGTGAACGCGGATCAGGTAGTCTACTTCTACGTGCTCACCGATTGTCATACCACACTCAATTTGGAGCATATTAACGCTAGCAGGACGTCTCAGGAGCCTCAAGCGCGCACACAAGAGCACTAGGTGATCCCGTCTATGGGATTCGTTTAAAAACTCCATGTTATTCATTGCGTATTGAACAAAAGTAGTTATTAGGACTCCTTCACTGCCCTGATTCCTAAAAGATAAATTCCAACAGCTGAGGCGCTTCGCTCAGCATCTCATGCAAATCGATATTGGCGGCGCGCGAGAGCCGTTGCATTCGGGGTGTCTGAATACCAATATAGTAACGCCAGTTAGGTATTATGTACCCGTCGATGCGGATAGAAGCGCAAGCAGTGCTTAAAGTACCATGGTAATTCCATTTTCCGTGGTGTCCGACAAAATAACAGCAAGGATCGACGCTCGATGTCGGTCGGGCATGACTCCTCTTACACTCTTGGCACATTGGGTGCTTACTCAACTCTGCCTCAAATTCCTTCTCCATGACTTGCTGGAGCGTGTGGCCATTCACGCATTGACCCAACAATTCCATGAGGAGTTCCAACGAAGCAAGAGCCACTGGATCAAGGTACTATCCAGTTACACGGTGATCGATAGGAGAGGTCATACCTAGAATGCTGCTCAACATGGCGGAATCTCGTTGAAGCGCTGCGTCCTCACTACACTCGAAACGAACATCGAAAAGCCTACTCAGGTTGTTCAATTGTTCCATGGCTAACACAACTCTTCTATAGAAGAGAGCCTGCGGTTGTAGTACCACAGACTGTCCAAGGTCAGCGTTTATCTCACCTGCTCTAAAGTTGATCGGAATGAGGCATTCAGCTACGAAGGGGTTAGAATTTTCGGTTATCGCTATGCGCGGATATTGGTAGTTCGAGGTCTCGGCATGATCGGTAGAGATAGTAAACAATGTGTCCGGTCCTACAATACGATTGCGTTCATTCGCCGTCAACGGGCGAACGCGTCCTCGTTCAATCGGGGTGTCATTAGTAAGATAAAGTCCATACATGCTGTGCAATTGCTCATCCAGTCGGCGTGTTCGTTCGTCGTTAGCGTCCTGTACAAAGTCAAGTAACTGTCTTCGTCCCATACAAGCGTCTGAATGTTCACTGACTATGACTACGGATTCCTCCAAGTTACCCGGGGACATACTTGGTCTCCCTTCGACAGAGTTATCCTCAACTACCTTAGATTTCTTAAGCGGGCTATCCGAATTACCCGAGGGCATACAAGGCACCTCTTCGACGGATCCCAAAATATCGCTCGAAACGCTAGACAAAGTGTCGGTGGACTCACCTAAATTACCCGGGCGCATACGCGGCGACCCTTCGATAGGATCCTCCCCTGCACTATCGTCCAGATGAGCCAATCATAGCTCGCTCGCGTCCGGCGACTCATTCTCATCACTGTCTTCTTCGGTGGTCTCATCCGACTCATCCTCGCTGGTAGTACCATCAGCGTCTTCGGAGCGCATCGACAAATGACTCGTTCGTAGGCTCAGGTCAATGCTGTCGTCCGATGGTGCTCGCAGTAACACATTATTATGGCGCGTTTCCCACGCCCCTTCACGGTGCCACTCTCGTGCATCGGGGTTGGGTCCACGTCGGTACCAATCGGCGTTCGGATCTTCCCAATTCGCCCAGAACTCTTCGTCGCTCAGCAGTTGTTCCTCGTCGAGTTCGCTATCGCTGGCTTCGTCATAACTGTTGTCAGAGTCATCCAGAGCGTTGGTTATTTCATGCTCAGGCTCACTATCCTGCTCATCCTCAGAATCACTATGTGCATGTGCAATGCTTTGACTTATGCATCATTCACAGAGAAGTGCGTGCACGAATTGCACACCGTAAGCTATTGTCGCTACCATGTTCTATGAAAACTATATTGCAATGGCGTTGTAGATATAAACATATTGTACCATCAATAGCGCAAGCAAATAATATTGTTGCTACAATAACATTTACTTCTATTGCACAACAGCGCAATCATCGTTTTATTGCAACGGCGAAGTCAGCTTTCCGTTATTGTAGCAACAATATAATTCTTGAAAACATTTTATGGTAATAACTTCTGCTTTTCTGTGTTGCCTGTTGCAAATTTAGCGGGTTACCAGTTGCAAAAATTGAGGTGAAAATGGTAAAAATAGTGGAAATTTGGTAAAAATTTTGAAAATTGGCAAAAACTAGGAGAAATTGGAATTTCCGAAAAGTTTCGGAAAAATTTCCTCCTTAGAATCCCATCCCCCCCAGAGACGATCTACTCCCCATAAGACGACAAACCTTGGAAACCTATGATGTAGCTGATGCCAATACTTGTTGATAATCATACAGAATAGTTGAGCAACATCACCATTGTTTGCACGCCTGTGGTAAGTGCAATGCATGAGATGGACTAGTACAACCAGATTTACAACGAATTGAAATGATTTTGCAATATTTAAACAATTAAACATCAAACAACAAGTTTTCAGGACTTGGACCATGTCATGACATCACTTGATATTTAGACAACGCCTGCAAAACGGAACAGGGTACTTAGCGATTGCGATCAGTGCGGAGCATACATATATCTACCGGAAAGCCGGCTTACAGCAAAGCTCTAACATATAATTCCACAATTTAAAATTCAGATATTTCGTGATAATTGTAGAGAGAAATATAGTTTTCATAGAATATGGTAGCAACAATAGAATTATTTAGTTGCGTGAAGTTTGCAATGATAGGACCCAGGTTCTAGCCATGAGACTCATTCGAGCTTGGCAAACATTGCACAGTACATAAAATCCTTCCGACATGACAGGCTTAAGAAATTTTCTGTCAGCAATGAGTTAGTGGTTTACATCTAAGCGCTAGCTTTATTGCAGTGGCTTTGCTCAAACCGTACCTAAAACTACTTTCACAGAATT
This sequence comes from Trileptium ribeirensis, assembly GCA_030248225.1. Taxonomy (NCBI): domain Eukaryota; kingdom Metazoa; phylum Nematoda; class Enoplea; order Enoplida; family Thoracostomopsidae; genus Trileptium; species Trileptium ribeirensis. Next base: position 2,466 of record JASANE010019900.1, on the reverse strand, counting down.
GCGTGCCACGTGAGGTTGTACTGTGAAATGGCTGCGATAAATATGACTCAGTTAAGTCAGTTCTCTTCTGATTCAGCAGATGAGTCCAATATGATCCATGTGAGCCTTAGTTAAGGTGGACTCTTACTGAACTTTTACATTTGACCTACTCACTATGTCAAACAATTTTTAACTCGAGCTTAGTTAAAACCCAGTTTACCGTTCGACCAAGTGCAATTCTATGTCGGAGGACTGTTAAGACGACCACAAAAGAACGTAATCATGACTATCAACGAGAGAGGTTGGCTCTAGATTGGGCCGACGACACTCGTCTTAATTAAATTAATCATTTAATTTCATTCACTGCCACGCTTCTCCGAACAGGGAAAGGTGGAATATCGCTAAATCTTTTTCCATCTTCGCGGTATTCAGAGCAAACATGCCTTCTATGCTGGGTGGCTATACATTTCCTTGGCTAAAGGGGCAACTTTATAAGTTTACGCCAAGGGTTTGTTAAGCGCTCAGTTTCATGCTCCCAAACAATGAATAGTTTGGAACCTTGTCCCGGTAACAATTTTGGACAAAGTTATCATTACCTACTCGCTTGATCACGAGTGAAGCCATTATTGTTGTTGTCTCAATTTAGAAAGTTATATATCTGCTAATTAATTGCCCAATTATTCAGGACAACCTGTTGCCACACAAGTTTAGCAAAATATGATGCTTGCTTGATGGTCACACGCCTGACAATTCATTTGAGCGCATTCCAAACGAGAGTTAAGCCAGTGCAAGTTCTGTATCGGTGGTGGATGAGCCTCGTATCTGTGGTGAGCAAGAATTGGGAAATTGTATATCAACGCTGAAATATGTTAATGTTTCATACTCTGCGACCCAAATGTACAAAATTACATGTAAATATCTAACTCTAACACTAAAAATACTTGAAGCTTGATTATTTAGATTAATGTCTTAGCTTTCCTTTTATTGCAGAGAATTGTGTAATAATAGTGTTTAAATATTGTTAACAATTCAGTTCCATGCTGTTATCTCATTTATCCTTAACCTGTTTTTACATTAAAATTTTAGTCCTCCTACAAAAAATTATCAAATTAGCTCTAGTACTGTTTATTAAAACCCGGAATTAGTTGATATACATTGTTATAAAACTTCAAATCGCTGAATTGAAGAAATATTAATTTCAAATTTCGAGGTTGAGTCAAGGTTATATATTGCCAGTCTAAATTAGTGAAACGTATGCAATACATACACACGCTACATTTATAGTTATCTGCGTCATAATTGAAATAATAATTTAAGAGCCATAAATAGAAATTTAAAGTGATGTGCAATAGTGAACTTACATTGGTCACGTTGTAATTGCCCTGCATTATGTAAACAAACAATAGCGACTGATGTCTTGCGGCGAATTTTTATATTTTATCAAATGGACAATGTACATTGCGTTACACTTACTGAAATCTTGTATGATATATAGAATTTTATCAGTGGCTTGAAAATGGGAAGAACGAAGCTTGCTCGGATAATAATGCAAATGTGAAATTGCTTCTCATTAGTTTACAATTGGTATGGCGTTTCTTTTCTCAAACAATCGAACAGCGCGATGCGCCGACTTTGAATGTCGTCGAATAAAAATTGAACTATATTCGTTAACGAAGTGTATAACTATATGTAAATGCATTTGTATACAATACGAACGTATAGTGAATCGATTCGAATAGCTGGAATTTGCCGCAACTACGGACAAATATCAGATGTCTTATTTAATACGTTTGATAAATTTGTGTTGTAATTTGCGAAAAATTTATTTCATGATCGGTGGCTGGGTAAACGTGTGATAAAGTCTATATAGATTAGTATTTAGAGAAAGATAAAGTCGGCTAATATTTGATAAAGTCTAAATACATTAGCATTAGATTAAGAATAATTATATTAAATATTTACAGGTCATTTAAAGCAAGTATCAAAGCCTTAGGCCTTATATTTCTTCAATGACAAAAACAACGAAAAGTTTTCATATTTGTAAATAACATTTAAGCAAAATTGTAATTTGAAGCTTTATCACTCATTCAAAACCATGGTTTTCACAGTAGTCTATACATTATTCGAATTTATTTTGTAATACAGTATCAACTCATATGTAACACTGGATACTAATATGTACTATTAGCATCAACTATTCCTGCAACCCTTGTTATAATGATCGACACTATTGCTACAAAATTTGTTCCGAACAGCTCTGCTGCTGTGCAATATAAGCCAGAATTATTGCAGCAGCAATATTTTTCGCTTGTTGTGTTGAGAGTGCAATACAAACCAATGCTATTGTAGCAACAATATTGTTAGCTTGTACCATTGACGGCACTATGTTTACAATATTGTAATGCACTGCAATATTGTTTAATAAAATATGGTTGCTGCAATACCTTACGGCGTGCAATTCGTGCACGCACTTCTTTGTGAATGATG